>VZRO01008586.1:87982-162840 GCA_013397915.1 Daphoenositta chrysoptera
TGGCAGGCGGGGGTGGCGGGGGTGGCGGTGTCACAGCAGGGCTGAGAGAACGCGGTCCCTGGCGGGGCTGTCGTGGCGGACGCTCCTGAAAGTCCCCCTAGAGAAAGCAGTGACACTTGGGCACGGTCCCGAGACGATGTTGCAGAGCACTCCCAGCCGAGGAGGCCTTTGGATATGTAAATGAAAACTTCAGCAATATCCCCTAGAGACAAGTGCAAGAGCATTAACTCCTACGCTGCAGCATCTGTAGCTTTCATGCAGATTTAGCAGCCCTGTTGCTGCCTTTCATTGCTTGTCACTCTGGACAGTATCCTTCAGCGTCTGAAGTTTCCAGGCGTGATTTCTCGGGAATTGTGAGGTTTTTGGCCTTTCAGTATCTTCAGGGTTCTAACGCCTCCAGGGATCTCTGCTTATTTTGCCTTGAGCTTGCATTGGTGCACCAGCCTTTGAATAAAACCTTATTCCCTGGGGTAACTCTTCAGCACCGTGTTCAGGAATGGTCAGCTGCTAGGTTTTGATGTGTAATATTGCTTGGGGAAATAGGGAGTCAACTGGCTTTTGTACCAAAATGTCTGTCACAGTCCTCTTTGCATCTGGAGGCTTTGCTGGTCCTTGCATGTGGAGGAGTCCTTGTGAGTCCTGTTATTATGACTTACCCGGTATTAAGCTTCAAGCTGCTGGATTCAGTATCTAAAGTATCTTGGAGCTGGTGGATTGTTTCCAAATATTGAGAATCTCTGCACAGAAGGTTCTGGTTTCACCCTCTTGAGTTGTAAATTCCTGTGCTCCTGGCAGGAAGCAATGAAGCCTTACACATAATCTATTATTAAGATATTTTCTTCCTGTAGTAAAAGTTCCTGTTAAACTCACAGTAATTATACTGTGTGTTTTAATGCCCTAGAGAAAGGCCTTTCTTTATCGGGATTGTTGCTCCATCAAGTTGTTGCTAGTGCTACCAATTCTAGTGCTTAGGCTAACAGTCTTACACTCTTCCCAACAGCAGTTAGTTGATGCAGTTGTAGCAGTTTGTGGAGCAGAGAATCTTTCAATGCTAAATATGTCCTAGATAATGAGCACCCTTGTAGAGGAAGATATCAACAAGTTGTCACTGTCTTTTTGGGCCATTATATGAAACTAGTCTTTTTGAGGTTTCTCTGTAGTTATGTGAATTTATCAGAGATCACTTCCCCTAAGACCAATACTCAGACCATGACAGCTTATTTTGTTTGAAGGTTACTTCACTGTGCTATCAACGGAAATTGAACAAATCTGTTCAATGAACAGCAGAGTCTCAGGTTCTGATGAAAAAGTTCTTGAACAAGAACTGGTGGTTATCAGTGACCTACCAGGAGTCTGGTAGTATGTGAAGACCATCCTTTACCTCCTGCTTGCCTATAGGTATCTTAATTGTGTGGCAATACAATACCCTGTGGAGTGTCTTTGACTATTCTGTGCAACCTTGGTGTTAAGAAATCTATGTTCTCATACAGAGGCAAGGGACATGTGTACCTTGTTTCAATTTCCTGCTGATTTAAAAGGGAGAAAAGACTGCTGACTATAGTACCCTTAGTGAAAGGGCATTAAGATCTATTTTAAGAAGAGTTATTTCTCTTCTATCTTTAAAAATGCACTTTCTTCTTTAAACATAATGTCTGTTCTGGATTTTATGTGTTTATCTTGGGCTTGTTAGGAAGTAAAAGTACAGTGCTCAAGATGCTAAACCAGTGTGGATAGTCAAGACTTGGTCTTGACTCTGTGTTCCTCCTTTGAATATGCTGTCTTAGCAGGTCTGCTCTGAAGGGCAGAGAACCCTCTGAGTTAGGGTAGTGATGGTGTAACTGATGTAGCTGACAAATGTTAAGCAAATGGCATGTTGAGAGAAAAATCTTGTGTTTTTTGGAAGGGACGGGGTCAACTCTTTATTTGGGCCATACAAAGTTGATTTGTTACATGGGATTCAACCAGAAAATTTCTGGATTTTATGTAAGAATCAGGGGGCTATCAACTTAACAACTGAGAATGACCCAACTTCTGGGGAGCGTCCTTGTACCCCTGCAGTTTGGCAAAAAGCATCTAACGACGGATGCATTTCTAGAAAAGTGCACCTCTGTTTGGGGAAATAAATAATATTGATTAAAATTACTAAATTGTTAAACTAGTTGCTAAACTTCTTTAAAAAAACCCAAAACCACACCAAACGTAAGACTTTGTTTCTAGACTTTCTTAGTGACTTTTTTTCCCCCCTGATTTTGTGCATAACTACTGCAAACTTCTTTCCACTTTTTAGTAATTAAACACCATAGAATAGCATCTAAACTCATCTGAATAGTAGAATCAGATTCTGGTAATATTGTGGTTGAAATGATGGAATTCATTGTTTTATACTAGTGTTCTTGGAATTATCACAGAACAGGGCTGAAAGGTCAGAAGGGATCTCAAAGGATGGTCTGGTCCAACCTTTCCTAGGAAAGGCAGCCTTGAAGATCATCTTCTACCTTGCCCAGTTGCATTTTGAAAGCCTTCTGTGATGGGGGCCTAACCCTGAGAAGGTTTTTTCAGTGAAAGGTAGCACCAGAAAGAAGTTCTTAACACAGATGAAATCCCTTCTTGTGCAGCTTGCCTGCACTGTAGCCTCTTACCCCGTGGGGCTCCTTGGAGAATGAAGAAGAATGAAGAGAGTCTTCATTATTGTAGCCTTTCAGGTACCCGAGGTACTGTGATGTGGCTTATGTGAAGCCTTGTCCAGGGAGAACAGACGTAGCTCCGTCAGCCTTTTCTCATAAGGCAGACTCACCAGCTTTTTCATAACCCCCACAGCCTTCTTTTGGGTGTTCTGCAGCCTGATCATCTTCATAACCCTCCTTTGGACCCTTCCAGACTGTTTTATCTAATTGCTAGGATGTTTGCTTGTTAGGGCTAAAAAAAGTCTTGTGAAGTTTCACGATTTTTGTTTTATTCTAGTATTATTTCTTGAGCATATTAAATCTGTAAAAAAGGGTCTTTAGAAAGACTCAAAGCACATCTAGTCATCTATCTTGCAATATCTTGCAATGTAGGAAATTTTACAGTAGTCAGATGTTTTGTGGAATTTCGTTTTAATGTTTGAGTGGAAGGTTTAGTCACAAAGTTCTGTAAGTTAGCTATTTTAAAAAATATAGCTCTTCACTGTACTTTTCAGAGCAGTTTTTACTTAATTTCTGGAGATATTTTCAATTTGAAGCAAACCTCCTGAGAGGACTTTGCCAGATAATGCAATACTTTGACCTTTAGAATTCAAACTATTTATTATGAAATTACACAACTGTAAGGAGACAACCTTTTTAGGCTTTGTTTTTATGGAGAAAGGGGACTCCTGTTTCATTGCCTCCCAAAACTTATACTTTTGACCTAAAAGGTGTATGTTTTCTCTTCTACTGACTGCTGTTTTGTGATTTTTAGACTGTATTAGCTGAGGATTTGGGTAAAGGCTGGTTGTAGGTATTGCAGCTCTTGTAATTGTACCACTCGATGTTAACTGGGTTCATTCTCACCACAGTGACCAAACTGCATTTGCCAGCTCTTTATTCAAAAGGCCCAGTTGCAGAGCTTGCATTCTTTACTCGTCCAGGAAAATTAAATTTGTTGATCATGCAGTAATAGTCCCTGTTCTTTTGAAATCTCTAAACCTTTGTTGCTAATACTTCTAAAAGGTTTTCTTCTTTCATGTACATATGATGACTCTGGTAACATTTGTATATAGTTCCTGAATACCGTGCATTTGAGTTTTTAGCTGTGGTTTTAAGATGGCATGGAAAGTTTCTATGAAATTTTATCTCAGACTGACCATAATTTTTGTATTTATAAATGGTTTATTCTGATAGCATTCTTTCAACTACAGTGTCATAAGGATTGTCTAGAGGGAAGCTGTGGTAGGCAATTCTGTAATTCAGCGAGTAGTGGCACACATGAAAACAAAATGCCACAGGACTGAGTCTAACTTTGTGTGTCTCTTTGGTGTGTTGCTTGCAATAGCTGAAGCCTGGTTTGTTTTTTTTTATATTTTGGGGTACTTTGTTGTTCTTCAGCAAATTGTGTAATTAGCTATGCTTTAATTCACGAGATTGTTTGAAATTTGGTATTAGAATCACATGGACACGAACATTTAAAGGGGAGAAAGTAAGATTGTTTTTGGAGTCATAATTCTGCTACGCTCTGAAATTTAGCAAAATAAGTGCCTGACTCTGTGAATTGCCTTTTACTATTTCCAGTTATGAAGTTTTGTTGTAAAGGAAGATTAGTTGCCTGTGTTTATTCACCCTAGGCTTCCCACAGCTGAGTCTCAAACATCCAGTTTCTGGGGAAAAAAACATTAATAATTGTGTGGTACTGCAATAGGGACAGCTTGAGCTAGGTGCCTCACCAAAGGGACCCAGAACAAAGAAATATGTGGGATTTTATACCCTTACAATCTATTCTTTGCACACTTCACACACCTTGCATGTACCTCTTACTCCAATGGTGATTTTTGTTTTGGGGTCTTCTTGTTCATGATCACATTTTTTCTCTGTAGCTGTTTTTATCCGTATGGGTTGCAGCTTCTGATGATAGCCATGACTTCTCAGTCAGTCTTTTAGTTTGCATTGGTCTCAGAGCCTCCTTTCATTGTAGCTAAACAGTAGTACAAGTCTCATACAGCATTTCAAGGTGGAAGTTTGCAGCTTGTGGCCTAAAGCTTCAGCACTCTGTCTGCTTGTGCTAAGCAAAACTACTTAGAAGAATCCAGTTAAGAGAATTCAGCTAACTAAACTCAGTCTAGAACAGTCATCCCTTTGTTTTTATTAAGCTTTCCCACTATTATGTCAGAAAGAACTCATGAAGTCTTTCAAAGCATTTAACTGCTATCCATAATGTTACATACAGTGTTATTACAAGAAACAGGCATAATATCCTAAAGCTTTAACAGCAGAATAAGTACACAGTAGGACGGTATATGACCATATCCATTTAGGTTCTATTTGGATTTTTATGAAAATAACTTAATACTGCAGTAATAGCATTTAGCATGCTTTTTGTTTTCCCCTCAAAGCTGAATCTTGCATTTATTTGACACACTGGGTCAACCCCAGATCTCCCAGAGGCTGGTCGTGGGTGTAATTGTTTGCCAAACACTAGTCCTGTTGATGACAGCCCTAAATGTTGGTGAGGGCTATTTCCCAACGTTGCATAATATCTCAAAGTATACTGCTTCCTAAACTTTTAAACATTGTAAACCTATCTGACTACAAGTTTGAGTAGTTTTATTTTACTTTATTTTTTTGCATTTTGTTGGAGCCTTCTGTATGAGCTGGAGAGTGTACTACAGGAATTTCCCTTGAAAGCGTAATGGCTCCCAACAGAATTTGGATTTAAAATCTATCAGAAATATTATTTTCTGCTGAAGCGAGGGACTCTCATTCTTTCCATAGCATACCCATTGCATGACACACTCCAAAAGCATATTTAGAATCAGTATAAATAGCCACTCACTGGTCATGTCACCACCAGGCTGCTCTTGCTAATTCAATTAATTTGGCCTCTTGGGCTATCACCGAGGGTGTAGAGGTTCAGTTTCAAGTGCCTCAAAGTTTCTCACCAATGCATAGCCTCTGTGTTGTTTTCCATTTACATAGTATGAAGATCCACTGGTGAACAGTATAAGATCTGAGGTCTCTAGAGGCAGGTTTTACAGATCCGTCCATAGCTGGCTGGAGCGAAACGCCTCATAACAATTAGGGTGTGGTGCACTGTTGTATGGAACAAATAGTAAAGTTGATTAATTCAAATGTGACATCCTTTTAAAGTAATAGTAAGTAAATTAATGATCTAAAATTCAGAACAATTTGGGTTTTGATGGGACAATGTTTCTGTAGCATCTTGTTTAAGAATCAGTTTCACTTTGTGTTACACACACAGTTATGTGACCTAGAACCAATATTACTTTTACAGCTTGGAATATCCCTTCTTTCTCCAAACTCCAATTCCACTTCCTCTGCCTTTTCTTTCAATGGTTTACTTAACTGCCCTAGCCCTGGTAGTTGGGAGTCTTCAGTACCCTACTGTGCCTAAAAAAATCCTCACAATTGTTTTCTTTGTTGCTTTGTTTGGTCAAGGTATTTCTACCATAGCCTTGGACCTATCTTGGGTCTACTTTGTCCTTTTGAAGTATATTGGGAAGAAGGATAGTCTTTCAAAGCTGGTGGGGGGTTTCCTCCCTTTGTTGTTTTGCTGTTTTGTTTGGGAGGGAGGAGGTTGTGTGTGGGTTTTGGTGGTTTTTTGGTGTGTCTGTGGGTTTTTTAAATTTTATTTTTAAAATTTTGTTTTGTTTTTTGGTGGGTTTTTTTTTGCTTTTGTTTTCTTTGTTTGGGGGTGTGGTTTTTTTTGGTTTTTTTTTTTTTTTTGTTTGTTTGTTTTTGTTTTATTTATGGATTAAGCCCAAGCTATCAGTTCTACATCAAT
Source organism: Daphoenositta chrysoptera (assembly GCA_013397915.1). Taxonomy (NCBI): domain Eukaryota; kingdom Metazoa; phylum Chordata; class Aves; order Passeriformes; genus Daphoenositta; species Daphoenositta chrysoptera. The sequence continues at coordinate 94,457 of VZRO01008586.1, forward strand.
GCTGATTTTACTCCACAGCTTTGTGGCTATGGTTTTCAACATTTCTGGTATTTTTAGCTCCTTTTGTAAGCTTTTGGTGATCACACTCCTTCCCATAATGATTAGGTCTATCCATTCAGGGAACAAATGTAATTCCATATCTTGGGTCTGTAAGAGGTGTCTTTGTGTGCTGGGGAGTCTTCTGTCAACGTGAACCTTCCACAAACACTCTTATTCCCATTTGCTCTTTGCAGGCAGTTACCTCCCTCAGCTTGTGGATTGCATGCCAGCTGCCACCCTCACATCCTAATGCTCTTTTCATTAGGGAGTGGGAGAAACAGCAAGGTTTCTAGTTTAGCTTATACTCACTGATAGCAGTTGCAAGCTGGGCTCCTTGTGGTGTTTGTATAAAGTAAAGGCCTTCTACAAAAAAAAAAAAAAAAAAAAAAAATTTTAAAAAGGTGAGCACATACTCTCTCAGTAGCGGCCAGTGAAGAGCCACAGAACATAAAGAGATACCTCTTTTCAAGCAGAAATCCCACTTGTTTGAGGATAGATGATACAGATAGAGAAACTCGCTGAGAGCTAGACAGCAACACTAGAAAGGCAGCTAGATTTTGCTGCATTGTTTTAAATCCATCTGTTAATACATAGGTAGCCAGTATCTGGCAAACCAAGCAATGCAGTTCTTAAAAATACAAATTCTGCTTTTCCAGTTGCAAGTTCTGTATACATACTTATTAAAAACACTTCTCGAGAAAGTCTTCTTATCTAAGTGCTGCGGTGTTAGCAGAACTAATACTAATAGTAAAGTATTATTGTGGGGAAAGTGAAAACTACTTAAAGTATGTTTGGTCCATATGACTTAGAGTTTTAACAATGTCTTGTAAAACTGAGGTTTTTTTCTTTAGCACTGTCCAGTTCTAGTACCTGGTAATTTTAGTATTTACAGATTTTTTCCTTCTAATAATAACTCAGCTGCTTCTTCTGGGGAAGAAAAAAAAAAAGCTGTGTCTGTTGAAACACTTTAAGCATCAGATTTCTTTTCTGATTCCTCAGTTTAGAAAGTAAAGTGATAGGCAACTTAGCCAACAGACTGGGCTGCTGCAATACCTTCCAGGGAAGCTGTGGTGAAGTGGAGAAGGGTGGGACACACATTCAGGTGAATACAGATTACAGATGTAATTTTAGGACACAGAAAAACCACTTTAAAGAGAGGCTAAACTAGGTAACTAGGAAACAGTGATCTTCGGTTCTCAGAACTATGTTTGTAAGGCCTCAAGTAGATGTATCTCAGTTCTTTAAGTTATTATGTCAGTGATATACAAGATTGCTCATGCTTTGTCTTGATTTTGTTGCCTTGTATTTTTGTCCCCAAAGAGTAGGTGGCCCTCAGAGCTCTGTAAATTAAACCGAATCTGTTAGGACATATACATAGCAGAAGATTCAAACTGTACAGCTTATGCTATCGCTGCTGCCAAGCTCCTGTTTGGTTTGCACTTAGGTAGATGCAGAGCTGAAAGTTGGGCTGGTTTTTGAACTGATTCACAAGCAGGTCACACAAGCTCCTGGCCTGAGGGTGACTCGTCCTGCTAGAGAGAGACAGATACTGCATACTGCTTTAATCCACTACTTCATGTTTGTCAAACCAGTTAAAGATGTTCTTGTGGCACTTATTACCTGGATTAAATAATCTTTCTAGTGTTTAGAATCCACCTGCAGTAATTGGAGCCACCTGTTAGAATCAAAGCAAAACAGCCTTGTACTGAAACCGGAGTAGAACAGACTTTGTCCAGTATGCTCAGTGCAGCTGACATGTAATACACTGACATATCTGGCAAGAAGACTTGTTTAGAAGTACTTCTAAGAGGTACTGCATAGTAGAACCAGACACTATCTTTTTAAAATTACTTCTGCATCTTCTTTTTTTTTGGCATTGTTTTGCTAGTTCTAAGGAGCTCTTTGAATCTCAAGGTCAAATTGAGGTTAATATTCAGTGTGTAGGTATGGGTGTCTGTGACTACTGCATTCTTGTCCAAGGAATCTTTTTAGAGTAACTGATGCTTCTGATAGCCAATGAGAGGATCAAAAATAAATAAAAGCATAATCTTCTGTTGCATTCAGCTATGCATTCAGATCCAAACAAAATAAATAAAATGAAATTAGTAGTCATTTTTTCCACAGCAAGATTCCAGTTTGGAATTAACACTTATATAGTTGGTAGTGTAGTTGAGATGTGTGTAGAGAAGATGTTTTCCAACAGCGTGTACAATTCTGTATCTTTTATAATTTTGCTTTGTGTTAAAGCCTCCTGATTTGAAACGCTTACTCAGAAACTGATTTGAAAAGTTGTCCTTTATCCAGAACTTACATCATAATTTGAGTAATGCAAATACGCTCCCTGTCCTGAGGATCAAGTAACTCAAAACCTTGAGAAGAGAGAATTACTGGAATGCATTATGTCAAGTGGTTTGTACTTTAAAGAGAAGCAAAGCTGGAGTTGCTTCTTCACCACAAATAAAACTGTCTTCTCTGTACAAATATGGCTTGTCCTTACTGCATAACAAAAAGCTGTATTTACTATAGTGGATAGTTCTTTGAAGCTTTCTCTTTACAAATGGTGTTAGACTTCATCCTTACCACCCTAGCTTTGATCTTAAGCCAAACAATTTTCTAATATGGGCATTTCTCTGGGGCTATGAATTAATTTGCATCTTAATATTGTGACATAAAATAGCCTTTTTTCTCTCTATGTGCTAGCAGCAGAAGGACAGTAGCCGGGACTGTCACTTGTCCACTAACCTGAGTTCAGTAATCTGCTCAGCATTCCACAGGTACTTCTTGTTGAAACAGTAGCTCAGTTTTGTTGGAGACCAATCTTTCTGTTCCGTGCTTGATTGACTTACACTATTGGCTGAAAAAGGTGTCGGTTTAAGCGTAGAGGCCAAGCAAGCAAAAAGGCTTGCTTCCTTCTGGAGAACTTTGTCCCAGATAGATCAGAGAGTCTGGGAAAATGGGAAAGGAAGCACATAAAGAACCTTAATCTTCTGCTAGATGTGTACAGGTTGAGTGGAAAACCTCAATTTATTAATTTATAATGCACAATTTCTTTCCATTCATTCTGCCCAACCCCATCTTCTTCAACCTCAGCAACGGCTGAACAAAACCCTAAAAAGCTGAAATATATTTTATCTTGGAATATGTTTATGTTCTAGAATTAGCGGTGTTGAAGTCTTTTTACTTACTGATTGAGTCTCTGCCACCTGAACTCGGTGACCTTTAGTGTTGGCGAACGGTGCTTTCCTCCACAGAACAGCAGTGTGAGGAGGTGACCCTGCTCTGCTTGTTTGATACCATAGCCATGAGCTTAGAGGAGCTGCAGGCTTAGACTTCTAAATTGAGCTCATCTGGTAGGAGGTGTGTTGTTTCACAATCGACACCTGTCTGTAAGGGGTCCTTTTCTTTCCCTCGCCTTCGTTGCTTCTGCAGCTTTCAGTTAGTCTTTTCCACTGAAGCTTCTCCACCTCATCCTGTATTATGCTTTTAAGATCCTTGAAAACATGAGAGAAGCAGTTTTTGTTCTCCTTTTCTGTGACTTGTGAGCAAAATGAGATTTTTCTTTAGACTATCTTTTCTGGAAATCTTTGACCTATATCAAAACCCATAGTATTTTGCAGGTTCGTCAGTACAGAAGGGAAAATAAGTACGTGTCTTTCAACAAAAAAACAGTGTCTGGCAACATTAGCTATAAGGGCTTTTAATATCTTGGTGGATTTGGGACTGGAGACAGTAAATCTGAACGCAGTGAGGTGTAATCAGCTCGCTCCAGTCAGTAGTTTGGTAGCTGCAATTGTGTTACTATTGAGCTGTCAGTAATCGCCGTGTGTTTGTGTAGGCCCGAAGCGAGCACCCAGGCGGGGAGAACTACAAGGAGTCAATAACAGAGGCTCGGAGGTGAAACAAGACAAAACTGAATGGAGACCATCTTTCAGGGAATACCGTCCCTTTGGAGCTCAAAGACAAGTGGAGTTTACAGCGGAACGGTATGTATCATGCAGGGAGAACTTGAGGTCCCCACAGAGGATCTGCAGGGGGGTGAGAAGGGAAAGTGTTCATGTTGTTAAAGCGGATCTCGTGGCCAGACGTGACTCGAAGGCATGGTTGCATTATTCGTGTGCAGGTTTGTTGCAAGACTACTTACTTCGTGCCTGTCAGAGCTGTAGTTTCAGCTTCCTTTGGGCTTGAATTGGAGCATTTTTGTTGAATGTTAGAAATATAAGGCAAACCTGAAAAATGTGAAGATCTGAAAATGCACCCCCTAGTCAGCAGCATATTTATAATGTTCGTTTCTGAGCTCACATACCAAGCTTTGCAGAACATGTGGGAGGTTCCAAGTTGGAACTTACTGCCTGGACAGTAAATGCATATTGATTTTGCTTTCTTCATGAGTACTAGAAAATTCCACCTAAATATTTAATGCTTCAGAGTGTGGCTGTTCTTACTTTACACCACAATAGCTGATATTTAACAAGTTGTCTGAAATTTTTAGCAGTTACATATAAATCTGAGTTTAGATGGTGGAGCTATTGCATGATGAAGTCGTGAAGATTTGACAGTTTTGTAACGTTTTCTTTAATTTCTGTAGTGTTTTCAATGTTAACAACAGCTGATCTTTCTGTTCCTGTTTGCTGTAATAATTCCTCCAGAAGTCAGTTTATGTCCATTTTTAATGACAAAACTGAAACAGCTGTAGTGTGTGCTGTATAAAGATGCACTCTAAAAATTGTGCAGTAGCTGTTATGTACTGATGTATCCCACAGCTGCACAAGTATAATAATATGATCTTTTTCTTCTTGTTAACTGTTCTATAAAAACAAAAATCTGACTAATTATTTTGTTTTTAGACCAGTGGAAAGATTAGACTTTGAAAGACCAATAAGAGGTCGTGGTGGAGGAAGAGGTGGAATGCGAGGTAGAGGAAGAGGTGGTGGATTAAACAGAAGTTTTGATGGCTTTGACCAAAGAGGAAAACGGGAACTTGAAAGAAAAAGTGGGAATGATAAAATGTAAGTGTTCTGTGTGCTGTTTCTGACTTGGTACACAAGTAAATAAAAATCATCACTGCAGTACTGTCTTTTAGGTATTCTGTTCCCTTCCCTTCTACTATATCCAGGTTGGCTGGCAAAAAGTCAATACTGGTTTTAATTTGAGGTACTTAAAAAAAAAAAAGGGAAAAAAACCTCTTAAACTCACAGAACTGTTTTTCTCTCTAGAGGAGTGAAAGCAGATGACAGAAAGAGTGGAGGTGGAGCTCGCAACTGCAGAACAATTAAAGATGATACGAGGTACATCATATACTTGTGCCCATCACAGAGCATATTTTTCTGTGGCCTACCTTAGATCATCATTTTCGTGTGTTTCATGTCCATTTTGAGCTTTATAAGCATCGCTTTCTATTATTGTCGTAATTAATGTAATTTTACATTTTTTTAACTTGGCTCCTTCATGATGGTGAGATTAAATTGAAGCAAAGGCATGATGATGTTTGTTCACTTAAGACTGCCAGAATCTTTTGACTGGACCTGAGTTGTCTTTTAATGGAATAAGTTATTACTTTTCTCAATAGTGAAGTAAGTGGGACTCTGGTATTTAATGGAATTGCTCTAAAATGCTGATTATGAGATTCAAACTCTGTTAATGGGCTTGAAGTCCAGTCTCTTTTTCTTGAGTTTTACAGATGATTTCTGAATTGCAAAACTGTAGTACAATTCAGTGTGGCTTTGAAGGTAATATTTATCTGACTGTACCACTGAAGTACCTTTGAAGTGCTAGGAAATCAGTAGCATAATGTGATTAATGGCCACTTTGAGTTAAAAAAAGAATCAGGAATTTTCCATTCCGTTCTATATATCTCTTAGTGGTCCTGGTTTCTGTTCATATTTGTAAAACCTCACTGATTATGATGGCTTTTGTCCATTCTTTGCACCTAGCAATATGTTACTCTTTCCAGTGACTTTTATTCTCGTATACATCTAGAACTCTTTAATTGAAGGCTGATAAAGGATAGAGAAAAGGCAGTGCTTTGAACTTATAGCAAATATCTTTGGCCACATACACATTCATTGACAAAATTGCTTTTAAAATAAAATTTTATTTTAAAATAAAATCTTAAGTTTTAAAAGTTAGTGGATTCAGACAATCATGTTAAAAGTTTGAAAAATACAGCCTTGATGTGTAATAATTTTTGGGGCTTGATACTCCAAATTCTTCTGGAAGGTTTTACTAACTTCTCTCCCTCCTACAGAATTTCATGTTAAGAGTAGATTGGTTAGGTACTCTGGCTTTTCAGAGGATCAGATAGGTTAACAAAGTTCTGAACTTAGTACAAAACTAGCTAGCAGAAAACTATCTTCTGTAGGGTATCAGGGAAGGCTTCATAAACTTGCAAGGTATTTATTGGCCGTTACGTATTTTCTCCCTAATTAAGGTTTGGTGGTTTTTTTTTTTTTTCAGTTCAGTAGCATTAGACCTTATATCAATGTTTTCTTGTGATGTGGTAGAAGTGACATAAAATTAAAGCTCTCTGAACAATTCTAAAAGCATGTCTGTGCCCTAATTGTGCTAATTATGCATTGAAGCTAAAAGGTGTTCATTTTAAATATGTATGCCTACTAGTGGAATGAAAATAAGTTACTGCTGTCATTTTATTAGTGAAGTAAAGTCCACATTACAGAAAATACAAATCTTTAAAAGAAGTAAAAAGGCAAACCCAAACATCAGTGTTATACTATAATGATTAGTATTCACAATCAAATTATTTCATCTTCATACATGCTTTTTACTTTTTTGTTTAAAGGAAATAGAAGTTGTATTTTCCTAATATTCCTCATTTTGTTAGTTGCTCAGCTATTCACTTAATACATCTTTCTGCTTATGATCAAAGAGTTTTCTTTTTTTTTTTCCCTCCTTACCAAGGAATTCTGGAAAAAGCAGTGATGTATTGATTTGGGTTTTTTTTTCCAGTGTGACTCATGAAGACTATGGTTTTGTTTTGGTTTTTTGTGTGTATTTTGTTTTGTTTTGTTTGCTTACTCTTTTAGTGGGACAGAACAGACTGCACCTATGGAGGAGACCATGGAAACTCCAGAACAGCGGGGGACATCTGAAGGCGAGCCTCTGAGCAAGTATAGTCAGACAAGTATTTTATTTCTAAATGCAAAGGAAACAATTAACTCTTCCTGATGTACTTGTATTGAGGGGCGCATTTGAAATGTGAAGTGTAAAGTTTGGCTAGTGCACATATTTAAAAATAGAAAAGCTTTGTCTTATATATGTTAGTATGGAAAACATGTCCCTAATTCTGACTGAAGCTTGATTTATACAGTTGGAAATTGCATTTAATTTTACAGTGATGCTTAACTTCCTTAGATTTGGTGATAATTTAAGGAGGAGCTACATGTTATGTTTTACATTTTTAACTTGTCTAATTTGTAAAAACTGCCATGCTTTTTGATGGTCTCTGAGAAAAGGTATTCAAAGTGCCCATGCATCATACAAAGATGTTTAAAATACACTGAGATACTAAGTCCGTATTCATCAATCACTAATATCATGCAGATATAATCTATTTATGAGAGGCCGCGGCAGAACCCAGAAAAACTTTCTGGAAATGCAGTGAGCCTTAGAAGTACAGAAATTGATAGAGAAATCTGCCCCTTGTCTTCTGGCTGTCATTCTAATCAGTGTCACAGCAAATAAATGAACACAGGCTTAAGAAAAATAACTGGACAGTCTTGTCCAACTAAGAGACTTAAAGAATAATTAAATAGCATGTGGTCAATATCCCCTAATGAGTGAAAGATGGTCAGTGCAATATGTCAACCTCTTCTGTTGCTGTGAAGCTTTTTTTATGTCATGATGCGGCTCCAGATATTAGTGATATGGGTTCATTTCTTAATTATAAAGCTAACTAGACTACAAAATCTGTTTTATATGTTCAGATTGTTTAACCCTGTAAGAAGTCCAGTTGATATAGCTGTGATTCTTTTAATTTTAGAGTAGCTTTTAAGATATAGCTAAAGGTGTATACACATGGGGTGATCTGTCTTTGAATGACTTATGACTGAAAAAATAATTTTAGACTAATTGAAATCAGACTGGCAGTGTAGGTACACTGTCAAAAATGCACTGTATTAGCTAAATATGAAAACAGTTATTCAGCTTTTAAAAAAATTTACTGGTATGTTTACTTGTTTCACACTTGTACTTGTTTCTACTTCAATTCAAGCTCTTTGTCGATATGTCCCAATATTAGTTCCTTGTAAAGCTTAAGGCATAAGAAGTATATACAGTGGAAAAGGCCTGTGGCAGAATCTGCCAGTTATCTTTAATTCTTTCATCTTTCTTAGCGATCACTAGGTATTCAGTCAGACTGGGAGCCTTTCTGGAGATTTTACTCCTGTTTGTGTTTTTTTAAAAATAGATTAATTTAGGAATAGTCTACTGAAACTCATATGATTCAAAAAAGCAAGTAACTTACATAATTCTGCACTGTGTACTCTTTTCAGTGCAATAAACACTGTCCCGAAAGCTTACAAATCTATATACAAAACATGAGTTACATATATCTCCCTGCACTTACCTTGGTTACCCTACATATTTTAAAATAGGAGACATCGTGCCAATAGTGCCAAGGTCATTAGGGGTGGTTGTATGGCATACACCTTACCAAGATGGAGTTGTTCTCTTTATTGTTTTAATGTTTAAAAGCAAAAGCTGGTAGGATATGGTGTTCAGGCTTCAGGATGTATTTAAAGGTCTTACTGCTTAGGTTGCCCTTGTTGTCCAGATAACGCAAATTATGCTACCTTGTGCTTTTGCTACAGCCTCAATATTATAAAGGGTTGTGTGCTTGCTTGGGCTGCTGCTAGGGTCTTTCTCATTTTGAAACTAAAATGCAGTGACTGCAAGGAAACCATTTATTTTCTACTGCTTTATTGCAGTTGTGTGCTTGCTTTGAGAAAGAGATTGGAGACTTGGGTTTATTTCTTCTCTCATTCTCTTTCTTCTTGTAAGTGTTTCCATTTAAAATTACATGTAAAAAAATGTAGTCTTGGAAGTTGGGAATAACCTGCCTGCATGAAGATGGTGTATAGCTTTCTGATGTGGTACTGGCTAATTTCTATGCAACTCTGGAAAAGAGGTTCAATGGGCTTCTGTAACTTACAGGGTCTTGTCTTTAGGACTCTGTTTTCCCATTCCTGAGCTTTTATTTGCAGAGTATTGCAGGGTAAGAGTTTCTTTCATACGTGTATAATATAAATCAAGTTTTTTCGCATATCCTCAGATTTTCTTGAGTGTATCAACAATGTTTATCTCTAGTTATATCATCCCAAACTGCATGTTAATAGTACGGGGTTGTTTTGCTGTAAAAGCAAAACCTAACCTTAACCCTGTATAAAATACACAGGTAGTGCAGAAGTAAAAACTTTCCTCACAGCTGCTTTCTGTTGAACTTTTTTTTTGAACTTTTCTTCACAGTCTAAACAATGTAACACACTTGTGTCGACCAAACTAGTAGCTTCTTTATTTTTATTCAGTGCAACGCATAGGCTAATCAATTCTTGTTCCTAAAGGCATTTGCAGAGCTTGTATTTAATCTGTGGGGTTTTCTTACATTTTCTCTTAGATAATAGTCTTCCTTTTTGGTAGAGCTATATATCATTTTGGTTATGTAGTAAGAAGCTTTAACAGTTTATCTTCAGGATTTTTTAGCTATTTATCTAATTTATTTGTTTCATTGTTGTTTGCTTGTTTATTGTTTTTCTTTTTAATTGTTGTTTAATGGTGACATAAAGCTGTTCATAGATCAGGCCAGAGCTTCATAAGTATTTGATTCAATGAATCAATGATTTTTCTTCCATAGTAAGTTTGTATAAATGTTTGTTCTTACCTTGTTTAACTTTACATTTTTCTATAGCTGGTGATAATGCTCTTGTAAATAATGTTTAGTGGGAAAGCTTCATGTCATTGACTTCTTGATAACAGCTGGCTAAGCATTTGCTTTGTGCAGCTGAATAAGACAAAAACTGATCTGAGAGAGATCTGCTGTCATTATTTCTAATGATATGAAAATAATAGCTGAATAGCTGAGCTAAATGGCATTCCTTTCCATTTGTTTTTCTTCTGGTAAAAAGAAATTTTGTTTACTATATGCACAGTATTCAAGGCATAGTTAAAGGGTTATGGTCATCCATTGAAAACACTTTTGCAGTAGGAACCATTACTGAAGGCTCTCATTTAGTGAATTGGTAGGACTTTCATTGTGAATTCAGTTTGTTCACGTCCAGAAGTTGTGCTTAGTTGTTTGGCAGTGTTTTGTAAGCATGACTGCTGGTGTGCCAAGGAGCTTATTAATTTGATTAATGAAAATGCACACCAAGCAGTTACTAAAAATGTGTAAGGTTAGAAGGTAGAAAGTACTGTGCAGAATGCACTTCCATGCTGGCTTGGTGCCCAAAATAACTTGCTGCAATTGAGTTTCTGTCCAAGATGTGATGTGCAGGTTTCTGTTGCTGTGCTTCACTCATAGGTGTTTCCCCTTGGGAGGCTTGACATCCTGAAACAAATTTGTACTGCTAATAACCCAGCAGTTAAAACCATCCTGTGCAGTAAAAATCAAATCTCTACTTTGCAGTTGAAAAAAACAAATATTTGCAGTGTAAATTCACAAGTATTTCTTTTGGAATTGACAAGTGGGTGTTTTTGATGTATGTGTACTTTTCAAAGCAATAGCTCTGTTTGCTTTTTGAGAGATCAAGTTGCTGTGTGGTCAGATGTCCTCGTGTTATCTTACAATGATAGCAATTTAGACCTGAAAAAGGTCTTTCTGACCCAAGGTATGACCAATTTTAATTGTTGCTTCTCATACCTGCCTAGTTGATTTTAATGAACTCTGCTAATAGAGATTTCAATGTCCCCTGATGGTCTTTCAAATACTTAGAAAGTAGAAACTGCTATGTTTGGTGGTTTTTTTTTTCCTCCTGGATGTCTTAATGTCATGGATATGCAACACTTTTTCTTTTTTTAGCATTATGTATATTTCTTTTGTGCATCTTTAAAGGCTTCACATGTACATCATGTGTTTTAGACTTCTACCTTGCAGTGCTGTTGTGGACTTCTCACTTGTTCCCACACAGAAGATGTTATTTAGTCGAGATGTTGTTCCACCCTACCAGCAACAACATCTGTTCCAGACAAAACTGTTGATGTGGCTCCTTATCATACACAGTATGTTGTTGAAGAAGGAACAGATACTTGACTGCAATGCTCCTGCACAGTCTGGGGAGTTGGGATCCCTCCTTCATAACTCCTGCCTTGTTAGTGGTTCTTTCTGTGTTTGGGTGGCTGATAGATCTGTCTGAGTGTACGTATTTCTAGTTGTTCCTTGGACTCTCTGGTGATTGTTGTTTTGGTTGCTTTTTCTCAAATCAGTGGGTCAGTTCAGCATCTTGTAACACTGGTCAGCCATTTAGTATTCTTGAATACTTGCACTATTGCCCTTCTTTTGTGCAATCGTTGTGCCACAGAAAATGCAGTAAATATTATTTTAGACTGTTAAACTCCCACTCACATTCTTGGTTTCCTTTTGCAAATGAAAATATTGATAGTTAGTTTTCAAGTACTTTTTGCAATCAGTTCTGTATCTTTCTACAGCTCTTGCCAAGGACTTAAACATTGTCTCTGTAATGTGGTGAAAACTTCAAGGGAGAGGAGGAAAAAAGACTTCCTAAAGTTCAGATATGTAATTTAATGAGATAGTGGCTTAGGAAAAAATTAAACAGAGACACTTTTATTAGTTATGTTTCTCTTTTTAAATTTCTCTGAGTGTTTACCACTAGTCTTGTTTTTCCAACACTTATTCCCAAAACTGAAGCTTCAGATAATCAATCCAAAATTATCTGGCTTCTTACTCTTGAGGACACCAAATTGAAATGTTTTGAGTGCTATGTGTTCTTAGTGCTCTTACAGACGGAACAGTACTTGTTGGTGTTAATCCACAAGTAGCTACTTCTTTCACCAGTATCTGTTTTGTGTAACTGAGTAAACCATTTAAGTTTTTCCTAACAGTTCTTCTAATACAGTTTCAGACTGTAATGAGCGTGGTACTACAGACTGCTAACCAGTCTTTAAACTTTAATTTTCTGGTTGATAAAGCTGGAATTTTCAAAATAACAGCGCATAAAGGCATGTCAGAGAGCAGGCATGTGGTACAGGACTTCTGTGTTTGTTATTCTTCTGTGAAGTGAATTTAGAACTGTGTTAATCCTAGAACCAAAATTAAGGGCTGCCTTAGTGTTCAGTTCTGCTTCTCACAGTCGTGCTGGGTGTTCAGAAAAATACTGTCTAACTTTGACTGGCAAGAAATATGAATGCTTTGATGCAAGATCAGGTAAGAAGAGGGACCAGGCCTGTTCTATAATGTACAGAACAGTCCCAACAAATGTGTGTAATCCAAAGGGTTGCTTGTATAACTTTAAAAACAAAATACACACAGTCACTTATTGTCATTTGACTCTGAATCTTTCCATGATAAAAAATTTCCTACTTTCACCTAATAAACTGTATATTTACATTGGGGAAATCACAATTATTTGGTAGAAGAGGACTGTGGAACTATGACTGAATGAGGAAAACCAAATCCATAGTTCTCCCAGTAGACAGGTTCTAATGAAGAAAGGGCTTTCCAGAAAGTCATCGTTAGGGAATACTTGGCCAACTTCAACTGCTATTGTAATGCATAGCCGTTTTCTGTGTGAGAAGAGAGAAATGGTGTCAAGTGTCTTGGAGTAATCAGTGTGGGTTTTCCTATAGTTCATGGTATTTGCCTTGTTTATGCAGCAGACAGTTAAGGTGGTGTAGTAAGCTGTGCTCCCTGTAAGTGATGCTGGTTAGTAGGAAGTAGCTTTCTGGAGGTATCACTAAATGTACACCTGCAGTGTTCTAATAGCTGCTGGTCCTGTGCAGGCCCGTCGTGATCAGCATCAGAAAAGTGGCTGAAGAGTACTCAAGCAGTGATGAGTGGAAAAGTTTTTTTTGCTTATGTATCTTGTCTTATCTCTATGTATCTTACAGACATAAAACCTCTGTCTTTACAGTTCAAAATATGCAAGGCAGCCTCTGATGTATTTTGTATGTTTTTCACATGAACATATAGGTTTTTTTCACATAGAACATATAGTTTTTGTACTTAGTAACAAGTGAAAATTTAACTAGGATTTATCTGGTTTTGCCAAGTGATAAATACTGTCTTCTTGTCTGTTACTACGTCTTATAAAAAAACTCAAGGAAGCATCTTATGCAATACACAAAGAAAATGTTAATAATTACCTGGAAGACCCCATGGTGTGATCATCATATCTTTTTGATGACTAAAAGCTACACTGAAATATGAATTCATCTCATATTGTCATTGTGCAGTACAAGGTAATGAAACCGTGCAATTGGGGTATTTTAAAACTGCGCTGTGCGCTTTTTTTTTTTTACTGTGTCTATATTTGCTGGGTAGATCCACTTTTAAACTGTTGGGTTAAGAATATGCCAGATCAAAAGGCAGAATGATTTTGAGTATAATCTAGGTGCTTGAATTCAGGATGAGACTGGATGATACAAGAGGCTGCAGACAGCATTTGTTCACATGACGAATTTCAAACAGTACATAAATATATACTCTTAAGTTACAATAATGTAAAACTATCACACATAAAGTTACCCTGGGGAGTAAGTGAAATTAATGACAATAATTCGGTGAGAAACATTCTAAATGTTTTGTTTAGTATCCTTACTTTGGAGATTAGTGTTCTTGTTTATCCTGGAGTGTTGCAGGCTAATGTTTTTTACTTTAAAACTGTAAACTTTTAGAGTTGCTGAAGGAGAGCCAATGGAAGAAGTGGTTCAAGAAATGACGTTAGATGAGTGGAAAAATCTTCAGCAGCAGAATCGACCAAAGCCTGAATTCAACATCCGGAAGCCAGAATCCACTGTTCCGTCCAAAGCAGTGGTGATTCACAAGTCAAAATACAGTGACAATGTAAGCACTGCCTCAGGAATTCTGCAAACTCTCCTTTATGCCCTGGGTTAGGAAACTGTCTCTGTTTTTTTTCTACTAGTTTTAGTGTAATCTGAGTAGGCAAGGAAGCAGTATCTAAGCTTTATCACTGTAATGACATGTGCCCCAAAACTGGCTTTAAATTGTGTTCAGCTTTTTGTCTGAGATCATCACCCCTATTTTCTATGCATATATGTAATACATCAAGTTGTTTTACTTTATGGCTCAGCTGCTGCCACCTGTATAGGTCTCATAATGCTGCTAGAAAAACTTAGTTTGTGAAACTGCTTAGCTTACTTGCCAGTATACATCTGCATGTATCTCACTGTGCACTTGGAAATATGATTTTTTTTTTTTTTTTTTAGGGTGTGGGTTTTTGGGTCCTGCATCTTAGAACTAAACCTGGAGAGCTTGTGTTGCTGTAGCGTGCACCCCCTCCCAACTTCCCTAGATTTTATTCTATGATATTACTTACATTGAAATTTCAGGGAGAACTACTAGTTCTGAGGAGAGTGGGGAAGCTTCTTTCATATTATAGCTTACTTAGATTTCAGATTTTGGGGGTCACAGAAGTATCTGCATATAGTCTAACATGATGGAATTTTGATCCTTGAAGTCTACGTGCGTTTATCAATACACATCTTTTCTCTAGTTATAATATTAACATCAAAACTTGCTTAATCACTTTAGATCATTGTGTCTGCATTCTTTTTAGTGAGACTTTTAGGTTCAGAGTTGCTGTTATCCTCTCTTTCTTTTCTGAGAGGGGCAGTGGTAGGGGTGGGGAGAATACCTTCCACAAGCTCTGAAGAGAAGACACAGGTGTGTGAAGAGTACATACAAGTTTCTGTTCCTTTTGCCCATAAAGTTTCTGTTCTGGCAGTCTCAAGAGACCTTGTTAGAATGAACACAGAACAGGAGGTGCAGGTACTGTGTAACACAGGCAAGTGAAATCCCTGAGTTAGACACTGAATAGGTGATTCATCGTTGTAAGGGATGAGTTAACATAGACTTCATCATAACTACAGTCCCCATTAAACTTATGCTGGGAAATAGTCTGACATCCACTAGCTATTAGGAACATACAGTTAAAACAGTAATCTCATAGCTGCAGGCATGTAGATGAATACATTGATTAGGTAGCTTTGGTGTGGCTTTTTAACCATTACTTGGAGATAACTGCAGGAGTAAGTACCTTAGGTCTGACTCTCTAGTCCCTCTGAAAACCTCCTAGATTGTATTTCTGAAAACCTCTTTCGTATTCTGGAGTTTGTACAGAAGCATTTGTTGCCAGGAATCTCTGAGCCAACAAAGAACTGTCCCAGGCATCTGGGAAGCTGCAATTACCTCATCTGTGTTAAAATCCTGTGCAAGTTAAGGCCTGTCTTCTACTCCAGATGCCACCTTGGTTCATCTGCTGCTTAGTCTATAATATAAGTGTGCCTGTGTATCTGGGAGGGGAGAAGCTCATACATGGAAACTGTAGGCTTTAACCAGATCTTCTTCTTAGCTGCAAAAAGAAGACTCTGAAGATGATTCTCATGTCTTTCGAAAACCAGTGAATGACATAACTTCTCAGCTGGATATTAACTTTGGGAGTCTTCCTCGCCCTGGCCGTGGATCAAGAGGAGTGCAAGGTGGTCGTGGCAGAAGACCCGAAGAGACAGGACCTCGACCAGAAGTAGTGGTAATGGATTTTATGGTTTTGTTTTTGTTGTTAATTAGGTTTTTTTTTCTGTTACTGATGGTGTTTGTGTATGTGTCCTGCCCGTTTCTGTGTGGAATTTTGATTTCTGTAGTGACAGACTTGTTTCTAATTCCTGTCTCATGGTATGTTGTCCTGCTTATTGAGTTCCTGGCCCATATTATGTTACTTGAAATTAAATACGGATTCAGGCTCACAGCTCTTAACACATTTCAAAAAGTCTGATTACTGATGGTAACTAGAGGAAAGGATGCAATGAGGATTTGTTTCTGCAGTGAGTTTTGATATAAATTGGGAAGTAATTAAAATAACTAAATGCTTGTATCTCTTCGAGAAATTTCAGTGTGATTCAGTAATACTTTGATTACTGACAGTGAGATCAGTAAATTTGTAATGCTACAGAATGATTCATGAGTTCAATATAACCATTATAAAAAACTTCAACTTATCTTTGGGGGAAAAAAAAAAGCATTGGCACACTGGAAAACAGCATCTTTATTCTTCATACTAACAGAAGCTTTACTGTGACTAAAATGCTTTATGACCAGGAACTTTCAAAATAATATGGAAGTATTGATGCATTTGTTTCATCTTGAAGAAAAAGGTTCTTTATGGTAACAGATCAGAGAAATTAAAACTACAACCCAATATGTTCAGTAGTTCTAGAACGTAAAAATATAGTAATGCTGCTTCTAAAAATATGCAGTATTTTGCTTGAGGCTGCTTTACTTTTTTCTTCATTCAATGCTGCTGAACTTGTGACCTTCTGGTCCTCTCCAGGTAGCATTATAAATACATTCACAATGAAAATAAATTATAGTAGTCGTAAGTTCTGAGATAAATGCTTGTGATAGTGATGGATACAATTTGAGTGAAGTAGTATTTAGTAGTAGTAGCATTTGAGTATAAGAATGAACCCTTTTAGGGTAAAATATGTCCACATAGCTGTGAGATACGCATTTTGAAATGCATTCATTTTTATAAAACTTTTCTTACTTTATAGGTGCAGCTTGTTGCTCCAAATCCTGATGATCCTGAGGATTTTCCAGCTTTAGCTTGAAGAACCATCATGAATGGTGGTATCTCAAAGTCACTTTGTAACTATGAAGAGACCAGTTCTATGCTGGTGTGGGTTAAGGAAGTCTGTTTCCTTCTGGAAAGTTCTTTGGGTGTTTGGTGTGGAATGATTGCAGCTGTCTGCTAATAGAGTTGGGTTCTGGAAATATGGGTGGACTGGGGTCCTGTCAAAGGTTCCAATGTCTGCCTTCATTTGTGAAACCTATGGGAAGGCTTACAGTACTTCGCTACTAGGCTTCAAGTGAAGTTAAAGGGAAGAGTGTTTTAAAATGTATATATAGAGATTATATAAAGTTCTCCATGACACCATGGTGAAATATAAACTGTACAACACGATCCACAATTGGGACTCAATTTCACTGTACATTTGAAAGCTGATTATATTTGGGTGAAGTGTATATTTCAGACAGCCACAAGTTGCAGTTCTTTGGGGTTTGGCAAATAAAGAAAAGTGCACATTGGTTTGGGTTTGAAGTATTATTTTAAGAAGTCAGAGTGGTAGGTGGAGGCTTTTGCTATTTGGATGTAGTCTGGGGGGAAAAAAAAGGAGGGAAAAAACCCAAACCCTAAACAGCAATCTGTACTCACCAAAAAAAGTGAACATCTCTCTAAAATCAAGGCAGCGCAGAAGCTTTGAATTGACACCTAACCATAAGTCCTGCTTCAGTAACAAGATATAGTGTGCAATTACTTGGAAGAAAAAGTAAAGTAAGAATTTTGATCTAAAACCAGAACTAAATTATTAAGGAAGCTTTTAATTTTAGCAGGAGCAGCTACAAAATAAAATGTTTCATGCCTTACCAAGAAGTTTGTGATATTGGGGATGAGGTGCAATGTTCTTTCATTGCAGCGTTAACATACTTGAGCCAGATTTTCTAACTTGTTTCTTATCCAAGGGGACACAGAGAGCCATTCTGGGGGATCTCAGAGAAACAAGAAAATGGTGCCAGAAGTGATGACAGAAATAAATGAGAGGACAAGCACACTGGACATTTTGGAAGTAGCTGTCAGCCTCACAGGAGTCTTCGAATGCCTGCTCAACTTGAACACATTCTTTCAATTTACTGGGAAAGCAGATGAATATAAACCTTTCACTTTTCCAGTTCTGTGCCTCACTTCTAAGCAGTCTCTTTTGAGAGCAAATAGTGGATGAAACTTAAAAAAAAAGTTTTGCTTTGGAGTAAGCTCTAAGAGTACTTAGAATCTTAAAAGACTTTTCTCACTGATAAGGCTTTACTCAAATATGATGTAGTCATCCTAGATTCTTTTCTACATGCTCCAAACAGATGGTCTGCAGAGTAGTTCAGCCCAAAGGATTTTTTTCTTATATTGTTAAATTACTTATATGACAATTTGCCACGAGATTTTGTATTCCACAAGAAGTTTGTCTTAGTGGCATAGAGATGCTCTGATTTGTAGTAGGAAGAATGTGCAAAAGCAAAGTGCTGGTGTTAGGGGAACCCATGCTGCTGCTATTTGAGTAACTGAACTGGATGAAGTAATGCACAACTCCTTCACTTTGTAGTCACAGAGTGTTATTGAAATCACTGCAGTTTTAAGATTTACTTGCTGCTGCCCTTTTTACAGGTGTTGTTTGTTTCTGCCAAAAAAGGCAATTTAATGAATGGGGAATAGAAGTGATTTTGTCTGTGGGGTTCTTGCAATACTTTGCTTGTTCTTCCCTTCCTGTTCCCATTTTCCCGTTGGACAGGGAAGAATGTATCTGAATTTTTATTAACATTTTTACTTGCCGGAGTGAGTGTATGCATGGATGTGGAGAGCTTCTTTGCAGGGCTTCCTTCTAGTTCCTGGCATGTTTTGAATGTAGCCTTCTCTTCTACTAAGAACTCTTTTTGCTAAGGAAGGTGGTCATATACTTAAAAGTAACCTTCCCTTTTTCTACTAAAAATTAAATCTTTGCTATGGTGTGCTATTGGGATCAATCTGCTGTCATGCGTTTGGTTTAGTTCTGACTGTTCTCTGGGAAGGCTGAGAGAATTATTTTTCAGTCTCCTTCCTGCTGTTGCAAAGTTACTGTTTATTCCTCTAACTTTGAGCATCTGCCTTTCAAAACAGAATGACAAATAGGTTCTTTGGGGAATGCTTTGAAGGACTTGTGAAAATATATCTGTATAATCTACTTTTGGTCAGCAGGTTGTTAAACTCCTGGTTAAAAGGAAAAAAGGCTGGTTACAAGGCTGTTTAATTAAAACCAGAACAAACCAACCAACCAAAACTAAAAAATACAACCCATCCAACCCAAAACTTTGTGAGAATGAGACTTGGTGTAGTTGATTACTGCTTAAACCAGAAGTTTCTTAGAGCAGCTATGTATAACAATTTTATTTTTCAGTCTGTCAGACTTGAATATGGCTTAAGAGTTTCTCTAGTTGATGGTATATCCAAGTACAGAAAAGAAATTATTAATTGTAAGTGATGATAGTGATGCAATTTCTTTGCCTAGCTGTGATAAGAGAACTGTAAATCTCAGTCATCTGTCATATTTAAGGTACCAAAATAGCTGTATCTGTTAAGCACGTATTTGCTGCTGTCACTCCTGGTGTAGCTTTACTCCTTCATGTAAAGCAGTTGGTAGCAGGTGTAAATATATACACAAACACTGGTAGAACATGGCATGCATATAAAGAAGAGATTAAATTGTGTTGCAGATCTTAGTCATGTTACTCTTTAATGCACTACTAGCAGCTACTCTTTGGATTAATATAGTGAGTGGCCTAGGGAAAACTGCTGCATTTCAGGTTTAAGTTTTAGATTAATGTAAGTTGCAGTAAGTTTGCAAAGAAAGGAGTTCACCTCTCTCCATGACTGTCATTTATATATCATAGTGTTGATATGATGTAGTTCAGTTGAATCATATGCAGCACTACTGTTTAGGATTGGCAAGAATGATATGAAAGTGCCTTTAGAAGAAAGAGGAGAGGAATGTCTGTGTTTAAGATAAGAGTACCAAAGAACGAATAAAAAGATTTGGAAGTAAAAAACCCTGAGTTGATAAATCGGAATATTGGGCATTTGAGCCCATACAAAATGAGCATTCAGCTGGTTACAGTTTTTTTTAATGAAAACAGGCCTTGGGGTATAAGCATGCTTTGGGCCCAAACCCAAAATCTGTACCTCTAATACATTTACGCCATTAAGATTATTTTTCATCTTATATTACACAATCTTCACATAATTTTTTCTTTTTTCCCAGAGCTGTCACAGGCACATACACACACATTCGTATAAAAAAATGAATATATGTGTATCCACACACACATATATATTCAGTGTTGAAAGTAATGTAATGCTGACTCATTATCAGTGGATCAATAATTGAATGTGAAACGTGATTATCTTTGTATAAACAGTACATTTCAATCACTGAATAATGGGCATGAAATTAGAGCTTTTTCTCTTTCAGTAGCATATGCTGAGTAAGTACTGAATAATTTCTGCTTGGAGGGGGGGAGCCTTCAGTCTTTGGAAGAAATAACAACTGTTACACTTTGACTATGTTACTTAGAATGTATTTCAAGTTAAAGTCTATCTTCAGCAGCATTGTATTTCTCTGAAAACAAATGCCTTCTTGAATATGTGATACAAGTGTCTTCAGCACAGCCTTCGATAATGCATCACTTAATGACAGCGTTATGGTGGAGACGAGCTAGCCCTAAATAAATTGAATAAAGTTTCTGCTCTCCTTGTTTAGGTAACTCGTGTGGCTATTCATAATCTGTGTTCTTATTGTCTCTACGATGTTTTACAGCTAGTTAGCAGGACTCAATAAGCTGTAGCCTGCTTTTAGCAATAGTAGTTCCTCTGTCTAGATTCGTTAGTACTTACTTGTTTGAATGTAAGATAATGAATAAGTATCTTACTGAATAAGATACTATGCCAACATATAAAAACAACAGCAAGGTACAAACCTTTTTCTCATGCCAGAAGAGAGTATCTGATCCAGGAATTCTATACTTGTTATAGAAGTATAACAAGTAACAATATGTTTGGTTATATTTCTATTTCTTATGGATTGAGTGATTCTATTCTGTTATTCTGAGCTCCAGCAAAGACTCTGAGCCTTAGAAGCTATTGTGGGAAAAGTAAAACCTAGTAAACTTTTCAATGAAGCTTCCACCAGAGTGAAAGAAGACTAGAAGCTGGAAAGGTCTGATCAGTGGGAGGAAGAGATAGAACTCAAACAAATCAACGTTAAACAGTGGTTCAGTTTAAAACAGGTATGATGCTGGTGTGAAAGAGATGGACAAAAAGCACCTAGAACCATGACAGCAGGAGAAATGTCATGTGTTGTGAGTACTGACTAGAGATTTCAGTCTTGTGAGCATGCCAGTTTGGGAAGACTGGTGAAAGATCAATCTAGTAACAGCAAAACATGAACTCAGGAAAAAATACAAGGAGGTGTAAAGAAAAGCTGTATTTGAAGGAGGGATAATGAGGAGGTTGAGCCCTTCCACTAAGCAGAAAACCGAGGAATTGTTCTGCTATCTTAAAAGAATGGCATCAGAGCACGGACAGAGGCAACAGCAAGCTCACAAGAGTAAGAAGTGATGTTTCATAATTTACCCTCCTGTTACTGGCATCACTCTCACTTTGGATTTTCTCACATTAGTAATAGCTGATGCCAAGGGTCTGCTCCCACTGTGCTGTCAGGGTACAAGGACTTTAGGGTTTGCCCCTTTATCCTGTTTGTGCTGTAACTGAGCTGCAGCAACCGGCATGGTTGGAAGAGCTGGGAGTTGGAGGTGCTAGTGACACAGAAGAGCTTTTTATCTGTTGCTGTGCTCGTAGGCAGCAGGGCCACCACATGCCGAGTTGAGGGATCAAGAACACCAGCGGCTGCTTGGCCTATCTGGAGTCCTTAGCAGCCTTGTGAACTAGGACTGTCTGGCAGGGAGGACGTGGAGCAGGAATGGACCTGTTCAAAGGACAGACTTTCTAGGTGCTTTCTTCAGTCCCTTTGTGACAGTCCAACACTTGACAAGGCTCTTGGAAATATCCCATGGATGGAGGGTGTAATGTTTAATAGCAGATTTATTTACTTGAAGATGGTTCATGTCACATGACATTTCTGGTTTAGAGTGATACAAAGTATACTGAAAACACAGAACTATAAGTTAAGATAGCAGTTGCAGTACAGAGTTCAATCACAATACCAATGTGACTCCCTTTACTGCTGCCTATGAAGTATATCCTCTCTGTCACCAAGTTAGGTGTCCCCAGCTGTCAGGAAGGAATGGGAGGTTTGATGTTTAAGCCCACTGCTCTCTTTGAAATTCTTATGGCAGTTGTCTGGCTCTTATATTCCATGTATTCATTCCCCCCATGCTGGTCTGGTCTTCAGTCTTCCTAAAGAACTACTCATTGATCCACTCAAACGTTGATGGCCATTTATCCAAAACAAAGGCCACCCCATGTTCCCTTTGAGTTGAGATAAAGCCATCTTTGCAATTGCTCTGGTCCGTCGCTCCCTGTGCTTCAAAAGCACATCACCCTTGTCTATGCCTTATTCCATATTTAGGACTTGCTGGTCAGTTGCACTCATGTGAAACCAGCCCCAAAACCAGAAGCGCCAGTAAAAAAACATCTCTTGCTCAATAAACCCTCGGTGAGGTAGGTTTAAAGCATGCTATTTCTCTTTAAGACCAGACTCGAATTTCATGTATAACAGCCCATTGGTTTTGCATGTTTTTGTCTACTGCTACATAAGCAATGTAGAAACTGCAATGCAAAGGAGGCTAAATAGACCCAAACTGAAGTTATTCAGAACTGCAGTGAACAGATTACTATTGTTGCAGTGCATTAACTTCTCAATGGAATTGACTTGGGCCACTGTTCAGTTTTTTTCTGTGGGATTCTTTAGTCCTCTGCCTTCCCCCAACCAGTGCTACTATGTGGTAGGGCTTAACTGTATTTTCTTGTGGGCATCACATGCATAAATTGGGGTTCTCCCAGGCAAAACCCACCATTCACTCTTCATCAGACAACTTGTTTGTCAGGAAAAGGTGCTTAAACATCATGTAAGTTTGGAAAGGATCACCTTATAAAAGAACAACACAGATTTTCCAACTAAAAAACCCTATCTTTGAGGCAAGCAAAAGTCTTCTTGCTTGTCAAACAGGCTCTGCTTGGTGTGTGCAAATTCTGCATTTTCTAATATAAGTAAGGTAAAGGCAGTAAGAAGTATATGAGTTGGTCACTAATTTTTGCTGTTGGATATTTTTTAAAGGGCTAAACTAGGCCATTGCCTGTGCTTGTGCAAAAATCAGTGTTCCTAAAAATTTAGTTATTTTGAGAAGTCTTCACTGTTATGGTAAGTATCAAAGTATATAGTATATATCAAAAAATAATGCCTGTTTCTAAAAATTAATACTATATAATCATAGAGGAAGGAGAAATAATAACTAAACCCCCATTGTTCTGCCTTACTGTGCTTTTTTTACTGTGCAACAGTATCCCAACAATTCAAACACAGTTACTGTTTTCCAAAGTGAGTTCTCTGAAATGTAGAGCCAGAAATTCTCTATTTTTCAAATTTTAAAAGTATGTGTTTTAAGAATCTGTGCTTTAATTAAAGGTTTTCAGGCAGCTGAGTGTGTTGTGGTTTTTTCAGTGCACACATGAGTCAGTCTGGTACAGATAAATAACACAGAAAAAAAGCCTTCTGATTATTTTTAATTTTATACAATTAATGTTTACACTTCTCACTATTCAATATTTTGTATAAAATCAAATGCAATCTGCAGTATTTTCAAATGAGACACAAATTCATACTGAACTAATTAATATTACAAGATAATATGAAGTTTCATCTTAAAAATACCTTCAGCAAAATAAACTTCCGTTCTGTCAATCCAAGTTAAAAAAATATGATTAGAAATACACAGTTAAAAAATAATCAGGATGAACAGTACTGATTAGTCAAGAAATTTAAGACCTTGATACCTTGTACATGAGCTTACGTACGACAGTCTGCAAATGATTAATATAAAAACTGCAGTGCAACAAACTGGTGAATATCACATTTATGTGTTGTTTCATTTTTTTTCTACAATCTCTTATGGTTTTAAATCAGCAGTGCTTCCTCTACTGTCATACTGGGTCAAAAAGACAAGTTGTGGGTTAACATCTGAGTGAAGTTTTTGATGCTGTAAAGGAAAGTAGTAATTTTACCCAAGATACTACCGCTTTTGAGCATGTAGTATCTTTTGAATTAAGAGAAGAATCTATCTGTCACATACTTGAAAGAAGAAAGGATTTCTAAGGAGAATCTCCCAGCTGATGACAGCAAAAATACCTTCATTCAGCTGCTCTGTTGTACAAATGTGATGCAGCTGCCACAACACCTTCCATTTTGGCATGTAATACTTCACAATTCAGAAAAAATTCAGAAACCAAGGACCTCCTCACCCACGCCCATTCTTCATTCTTGTAACTTAGACAACTTTGGTATGGTATATTAAAAATGTTAGCCAAAGTAATAAAAATTCTTAACAAACTAAGCAGTACAATTAGCTGGGACACGATGAGGTAATGAGTTAATTTTCCATATAAGGCTGTTTGGAAAGTTTATATGTAAAGTCCCTTTGACATTTATGTGTTTTTCACTAAGATACTGGGTGGTGGATGGGGTACCCTGAAACACATGGATGCCAAACATGCAGTTTTGGTTTAGCCAGAGTTGCTGTTGTTTGTGCACTTGCGTTACGCAAATGTACTTCTAATGAACCTAAAAGTGCTAATGATTCTGTTGGTTACTTAAAGAGGCAAAATCTAATTTGGAATTTGGAAGGGGTGAGAAAGAGACCAATTATTTTCCGGTTAAAAAAAAAAAAGATGCTAAAAGAAGGTCAGCTGAGACAAGGGCAAAGCCAAACACAGTAAATATTACTAAATCTTTATTTTGATTCTCACTTCACTATTTACATCCCTTCTGCCTTCCAAGACGAGAATTTTATTCAAAAATAAACATAGATTCATATTTGCACAACAGACTTAAAATTGTGATTACATGTACTTCAGCTTTTGCACAAATGGCTTACTTTAAAAACCCAACCAACCAAAAAAACCAAACCCAACCACAAAACCTCCACTAAAGAAAACCCTAACCAAATAAACCAATCCCCAAAACCCCTAAAAAAAGCAATTCCCTCCCCCCCGCCCAAAAAAAACCCAACAAAAAACCAAAAAACCACCCATGAAAGAAACAGACCAACCCCCTTCAAACCCCAAGAAATTTTAATTGCCTTATCAGGATGAGATCAGTCCCTCTCTTTTAGATGCTTTTCAATCTACAATAAAAGGGGTGTGAAAGGGAAGTTTAAGGAGAAAACAAAAATAAGTATTTCCAGTCTGAGCCTCCAGTGGTCCTTTACTTTGCATCAAACCTTTTCTTTTTAATTTGTATTCATATCTTCAAGATTTTGACTATCTAAGTGCACGGATGTTACCTGTAAGCTTACTTACACTTCACATCCTGTTTCCTCTCCAATTCATGATGCTTTTGCTAGAGAATGTTTTCAAATCACTGTGTGATATTCATACTGGCATTCAAAAATCACCAGCCTAACAGAAGTTTCCATTTAAGAGAACAGAGATTGAACCTAGTCACTGAACATTTGCATTCACTGAAATAAAATTCTGTCCCTCATAGAGGTAATCTGCATCTTTAAAAACTTCAGTTATTCCAGTACTAACACTTCAGATTTCTCCATTCTTCTGCTTTCTACTGTAAGAGTCACTAAATCAACAGATAATTGATTAATATTTAAGGCTATGTGGTAACAGTCCTCATCTGAGGGATTTGCAGCTATAAGCATCCGTTCTGGACAAGGGTACACTGGTTTTGAAATTTCATAATGTGGAAAGTAGTAGGAAAAAACACACTGTGGTCCTGTAAGGGATGAAAATTTAAGTCTCAAGCGGATTCCTGTAAAAACTACACTGCTTTTTAACAGAGGTAAATTGTAGTTGCTAGAGTGTTAGATGTCCAAATTTTTACCTGCCCCTGAGTTCCACTCAGTTGCATGGCAACCTTATTTTCCCCTTTTTTGTGTGCTGCACTCATTAAAGTGCCCCAAAGCTAAAAACCAGCAACATCCACATGTTACCAAGTGTACTGATGAAATCTGGGGGCAATTCTTACCTTTCATACAAAGTGATTTAAAGTTTCCCCTAAAGGACTTAAAAAGATAGGAAACAGTAATGTAATGACATTTCAATATGACAGCACTGCTTTAAATGATAAACTGTTTTTCCTCCCCTTTAAAATCATACCATATTTAAAGCAGTTATAACTAGTTCAAAGAGCCATTGGTTGTGAACAACTAAAAAGCTGTCACTATTAGAAACAAGTTAATCATTTACGATTAGTATTTCCTAAATAAACCACACAACCTCTGACAATAAAGCACTCTTTGGTGGACAATAGTTACATTGTGTACTCAATACTGCAGCTTCATAAAAAACTTCATACAAGGTAAGAAAGAACAGGCAACCAACACAGGAGAGTACCAATACTATTAGAAAATAAAGCTTTTGTAGTTGATTCTCAGACTCAAGTGAAGACTTAAGCCCAGTCTGAACGGACAACACAGATTTATATACTTAAAAGCTCCCATCATCTTTTAATTTCTGGTGGTCAGCAGCTAAGTGATTGCCATCACAGTTTATAGACATGCATCATACATACTAGCAAGCCCTCTTGATAATAGAGAGCTTAAATATTTACACCTGAGTCTGAATGTACGTAGGTTTTATTGGTTTTGTTTGAGAAAGTGTTAGCGTGGTAGAAAGAGATCTACCAAACATGTTGACAGTTCATTTTATTCTACAAGTAAGGAAGAGACTGTTCTATTTCATTTTTTGCTGAAAAATAGAGCCAAAGTGATCTTCCTTGAATTGCATTAAGTCCCCTCTAGTCATATCCCCTTCACTCCTGAATATCCTCTTCAACACTGGTGGCTTATTTGAAATTCAACGCAATACTGTTCTAGCCTTTGTGACGGATTGGCTGTTGAAATAAAACATATTTGAGGGAAAAAGTTAAAGATCACTCAGTATGTATTTCAAGTAAACATTTCTGGCAAGGTAAAATGAGCAAATGATACTTCAAAGAAAGAAATAAAAGGTGAAAGTCACTGCATTTAATAACACAGTGACATTTAAGTCACTGCATTTAATAACACAGCAATACTGATTGTCAAGAATGCACAGACTGGTCTCATCACAGGCAGTATGAACAAAATTCTGTTCCATACAGAAATGCAAAAGAGGATTCAAAGTACCGTAATTTCATTAAGCACACTTGTGTAAAGCATTCCTTTTCTTTTTGTCCCTCTGAGGCATCATACTACAGGGAAAGTAGGAAGAAGAGTAAAGAAACATTAATATTTTTTTAAAGCTAGGATTAGATTACATATAGAAGTTCTGAAATGCCGCAGGTAGTTTTCAGTATTTGAACAAGGGTGCAGAAGGCTGCTTTGTAATACCCAGCAAAGCAAAGGCATATGAGATTTTTAAAGTGTATTCCTTTTTGTTAGCTTTTGTGATATTCCTCTATACAGTTTTCATACTTTTTCCCCAATACTCCCTATTAGAATTTTTGTAATAAGTTGACCTGCATTCCCTTAAGCACCTCTACCCATCAAAATGCCTTTACCACTTAAGATTTCATTACTAATCAACTACTTACTGTAAATTTAATTGTAATTCTGTTCTGTGTGGTAACATGGAAAGACCATTTAACTTGTGCCTTACTATGACTCAGTTGGTTTGGATGTGTAGTATGAACCTTGTTAAAATACAGACATGAACTTCACAGTAAGGAAGACGTCTTAACTGGAGAAATCAGGGCATCCACAGAGAAATACGGGGTTACAGGCTAGGAATGTGATTTTCTGCAGTTCAAAACCAGTATTATTTCAATCACAAGATATGTGTTATGTCTATCAGTACTTTCTTTCGTAGAAGGCAGCAGACATCTAGAGATGTTCCACAAAGGAAATGCAGCGACTGTTTTAAACAGGATTGAAATTCTGTAAGTTCTCTTTGCAAAGCCAGAATAGTGTTTTAGCTGTAAATAGCTATTTTGGCTGAAAAATCATTCTGGAGACAATCCATGGTAAAGGATGAAATGGTAAAGCTCTGCAGATTATACTGCATTAGGATGGGTCACAAGTGTGATTCACATACAGAGAGAATTGACTAAAGTGACATAAAGCAGCAACAAAGGAGATTGATGTAAAAATGGTGCAAGATGTTTCCACTGGAACATATCAGACAAGAAAATGAAAGAATAAGGATACACAGTAATGTCAGAAGTTCAGAGAAGTAAATAAAGTCTTGACAAAGACAGATGTTGGTTAGGGCATGATGTCAATATTGTAGAGATAATTATTCTCTACCCTGCAATCCACTTCATCTGGATTAGGTCAATGAATCTGAGCACTATGAGGTCATGCAAACTGTTGATGCTTCAAGAAATTAAGATGAACTTAGATAGAAAGAAAAGGCATACTTTAAAAAAGACTGACACTTTTTCAAATGCTACAGGAAAAATAAAATGACACCTACAAGACCAACAAGAAGGTACTGCATTCTAAATCCATTAAATTATGTGGTCATATCAAAACACCGTTCAAAGGGACCAGCACCCAATTAGCTCTCACAGATTATAAAACAATTAAGAACTTCATAACTGTGACAGAAAAAGGACAAATTTGATTATTGGATGGAAATATAAAGTAACTGAACTTCTTAGACCCCCAAAGCCAGAAGAAAAGAAACAGTATATGGAACGAAGTGTTTGGGGTAGAAGTTTCAGAAAGTCCATTAAAATATGAAGGAAGTAACTGATGAAGTTTTAGATTGACCTGATCCTTGGCCTTCAGTGTCATAAATCTGGCAACACACCTAAAGGACTTCTTACAAAATGAATTGAGTCTTCTACGAACTCTATTTTACGGATGTTGTTTTCTCCTAAGGATAGGCATTCTCAGCTCACACAAAACAAATGTCAGCTTGAAGAAGTGCTCTCCAGGAACTGAAAATCTCACTTCAGATTGCACACATGCACGAGTGCAGCTACAAAATGTTGCAAGCAAGCTAAAACTGCAAGAGGCATGAAGAATAAAAACAGCAGGCAAAATCCCCTCAATTCTGTTTGAACCAAAACTGACATGGTAATAATTAAGCAAAATGGAGAAAAAACCCAACCAACCAAAAAGAAAACCTGGAAAAATACTACTGATTTTTAGTAAAATATCTATTTCAGGAAAAAGATATTATTTTTTAACATGTTCAATAAATCAAAACTAAGTCACAACAAAAAACTCTCTGAATAGAATTTACTGCAGTCTACTGGCTATTTCCATTGACAGAGTGAATTTTTCATAACTTCGTTGCCTTCAAGGTAACAGGATGAAGAAGGAGAAAGAAGAGCTCTGTGATGACGAAGCTGCAAAAGAACTTAGAATTTTCAGTGACATTTATAAATCAAGCCACATAACATAAGAAGTAGTTATGTGTCATCCTTTACTCTTCCCAATGAAAATCTCTTCAGCACCTGACAGACCCATTTGAGAGTTTTTCACTATGAGTTTAAGAAAAATTCCAGTAAATTTCAACCAGGGGAAATTGTTTGGATACTGTCTTAAGCTACGGTCTCAGGCTCATCTTTTATAAAGACCTGGAGAGTTGCCACAGAGGGGCACGATCACATGCACACACAAAGATACGTAGCAGTATCCTATGCCTCTGGGCCAAAAAGAACTTTCAGTCTTGCATAAATCCCCTAGAATTGAAAATTCCATTAAGCTTTACCAAACAGGTTTAGTTCAGATTATCAGCCATACTCTCAGTAAAAAAAAAAAAATCTCATAACAATATACACATGCAATTTATACATTTCACCTTTCCACAATCACTGCATTTCAGCTGTCCATTGAATTTCTCCTAGTTTTGACTTCATGCACTGACTAGTATTTGACTTAATGCTGTGAGCAATTTTTCTCTCTCCTACTCCAGGCAGAAGGCTTTTCATGTTACCAAAATCCTTCACCTTCAGTAACTCTCATTCATATTACAAATTACTGTATAAAATTCTCAAACTTGAAAGACAGAGCAACATAAATAAATTACCTAAGATGTAAGGTTCCAGATGTTCTCAGTACATGACATAAACCATGTAATTGTTTCTCACTTTTCATTGCTAGGAGAAGTTGAACTATGGTAAAGCTCCTGCCAGCACTGGATACAACAGCTCAAAGTATTTCCCTAGAGAACAGTTATAGGATCTGTAAAGAGGGTAACTCTCACCTTTTTAAACTGTTTTTTCTTGCAGCAGACCTGGTAGTTCTTTTAGTAATGCCTGTACTGTCAGAAATGCTAGGTTCAGAGGTTTTATTTTTCTGAACACTGGACTGCAGAAATACTCTGTAAAGAGTAGGAAAAAAGAAAGATTATATAATTGGAAAGTTTCTAGAAAACACTGAAAAGAGGGTATTTACAGTTGCAATAGAACTAACAAGTACCAGCTGGCCTTTCACAAACCCTTCTGAAAAGCAAACTCTTCTGCTGAAACACATCCTTCTCTTTCTTAACATTCCTGTTATAATTAGGGTAATGCAAGTCGTTTTTATTAGGAGCACAGCAACTTATTTTACTGGTTGGTTTTGTTGGGCTTTTTTTTGCTTTCAAAGAATGGATCAAGTTAATAGTTTTGAATTTTCTGTTAGGTTTTTGGAAGACAAAAAGATCCAAAATTGCATTTTAAATTATGCTACAAATTAAAAAAAAAAAAAAAAAGATAAAATATGAACTATGCAGTAAAAGCAAACATTATTTTCCATACTGACACAGAATTCACAGAATAAATTCAGAATAAACCCCAAGTAATAACATTTGTGAAGATCTAAGTCTAAAACTCCTTCAATTAACCATGATATATTCCCTTCAAATAGGAAAATCATTGCAAATATTAGCATTTTGCTCCTAGAGGGAATAACTGAGTTTGAAATACTCAAAACTCAGCTTTACATGCTGGTTGTACTCAAATGCTTCTCTGAAAGAATCTAGAGCAACATATTGACTATTTCTTAAACAGGCAGATAAATCCTAGTGCTGCTTATGCTAAGAAACAAAGACTTCCAGATTGTGAAAGGCAAACAACTATTTTTATACACCAGACAACTGGTTCACAAGAAAATGATGTCTGTTCTCTTCCTAAATACCTGTAGTGTAATTATGATACTATGGAGACAGGAAGTGACAACTGGTCAATGGAGTCCATAGGTATCTATTTAGTGCTTCATTTTATATACCTATTCTCTAGTCATTCCATCTGTGCCAGGTTCCAGCTATGAAAGTATGCACCATTTCAGAGATTCTGAGCTAAGAGCAACTTAG
The DNA here is from genome assembly GCA_013397915.1 of Daphoenositta chrysoptera. Taxonomy (NCBI): domain Eukaryota; kingdom Metazoa; phylum Chordata; class Aves; order Passeriformes; genus Daphoenositta; species Daphoenositta chrysoptera. The sequence continues at coordinate 125,749 of VZRO01008586.1, forward strand.
CTGTTACTGTTTCTTCTCTTGCTATTATAAGACTAGTTTCAGTGGCTTTACTGAGTCCAGTTGTATGAGCAGATTACATTAGACTGGAAATCAAAACCTTCATTAAGTTGTGTAAGTTACAGTCTGGTTGGTTAATACTCTGAAGAAACTATTTTCACAGAATCCTATATATGAATACTGAATGTTAACTTCCGGAGCAAAATACACAGGGAGAAAATATACATTTATATACTCATGAAACATACTTACCAAAAAAGAAATGGAAAAAACCTCAAATGTTTTCATTGTTTTATATGAGTTTGATTTCAGATTTAGAACATGCACTTGAGGTAACACAATTTCATCTAAAGTATATTCTTTATGCAGTAAAACTGACAAGCAACCTTATCTTTACTATACACTTCTTGATTAGCAAACAAATGACTACACAACCACAAATTCCAAGTATTTTAAACTTCTACTTGAATAAATCTTAACAGTTCAGCCTTCGAAAATATTGTCACTTGATTTGCAAATGTTCAAACAAAACAGCCAATTCCTCTGAGCTATCTTAATACAAGGTTTTAACGACAAGTACGACCAAAATGCAATGCAAATTCTACTGTAAACACTGGACATTCAAAGCTGAAGAAATTGCTTATACAGGAGGCAGAAAAAACCACCCCCACATACCTTCAACCTCATATCATACTTCTTTAGACAGAACAAATTCTTGTAATGAAAATGTTTTCCTTGCATGCCCAAGGTGAAAAGATTTAAAACTGAAAGCTGACATTATAGTTTCTACTGTCATTGTAAAACAGTTTTAGCAAGTTCTAATATTAAAATCATTTTTTCAGTGCCACAGTTGTCATACAGCATGAACAAATTCGGTCTACCACACTTTCAACTAAGCACTAAAAATTACACCAGTGGTGAAAGAAGACTTGCATTATATTCATTATTTGCATTACTTCCTCTGTGCTGGTAGGAACTTCTAGGTATGAACAGAAAAGTACAAAGTCAGCTTAACCTCATAACATTTAGTCGCTGAAACACAAACATGAACAAATCATGGCACATACTGGTTTACTAGTGCTCATGCAGCCAGAAATACAGAAAAATCATGTTTTCTCCCTAAATACATACAGTTGGTGTCTCTCTGCATAAAACACATGCAAATGTACATATAAAAGAAAGTAAAAGTTATTGGAATGTAATCTAATTTATAATCTTTCTCTCATGAACACCCATTTTGTCTTGATACCAGAAGTTCAGAAAAACTGGTCAGTATACATGGCATAAACCCATATACTGATCTATCATGAACTGGAATATGAGCCAGCAGTGTGCCCTGGTGGCCGTGAAGGCCAGTGGTGTCCTGAGGTGCATTAGTAAGAACACAGCCAGCAGGTCAGGGGAGCTGATCCTGCCCTATTACTCAGGCCAGGTGAGGCACAACTGGAGTGCTGTGTCCAGTTATGGGTTCCTCAGGACAAGGGAGACAGGGAGCTCCTGGAGAGGGTCCAGTGGAAGGGTATGACGATGATGAGGGGACTGGACATCTCTCTTAAGAGGAAAGGCTGAGGGAGCTAGATTTGTTCAGCCTCCAGAAGAGATGACTGAGGGGACCTCATCAATATCTATCAGTATCTGAAGCGAGGGTGTCAAGAGCCAGGCTCTGCTCAGTGGTGCTGAGCAGCAGGACAAGATTCAATGGGCACAAACTGATGCACAGGAAGTTCCACCTGAACATGAGGAAGAACTTCTTTACTGTGTGGGTGACCAAGCACTGGAACAGATTGTCCAGAGAGGTTGTGGAGTCTCCCTCACTGGAGATATTCAAGAACCATCTGGACACAATTCTGTGCCAGTGCTCTCAGATGACTCGGCTTCAGCAGGGAGCTTTGAATTATCAAGATACCATTTTTCACAAACACTTAAATATTCATCTTTTAAACATATCACAAGGTAGTCCTTACTTCCCAGAGAATTTCATCTAATCTCTTCAAAACAAAAAAGAAAATAAAAGAAGTTTTAAATGGAAATGCGACTTATAATAAAAATAGCCACCAGGAAACCAAAACAACCATAAAAAATCCTTGTAAGTTTGCTGTATTTGCCAAAGGGAGATAAGGAGATACCTTACATGATCAGCTCAGAGCCAGCTGTGAGCAGGGTAGGACCTTCAACATTGTCTGCTCTTCAGCTGATATGTCATTTTTACATCTCAGATATATACAACTTCACTGAGCTACTCTACAGTAAAAAATAATTTAAATCCCTGTGAACAAAACATTTGCTACATTATCACACAGACATTTTTAAGTCAGACTAGAATTCTGGACTTCCAAGGCTGATAGCACCTCAAGGGAAACATAGAAAGTTCCACTTACACCACTGTCTGACATGGTGTTGCAAATAAACACCCAGAGCTGTCTTTGAGCTTGACAACAGTCAGCTGAGGACCAGCAACAGTGTTATCACAGCTTTTATTAGGCTACTGCATATATGTTAAATGTGAGAGAAGAAACTAATGTATGGAATTTTGATATAGCACAATTAGACTAGCAACCTTGCTTGATAGCAGGTTCAACAGATAGGTTTTATAACAGACGTGAGACAAAGCCATGGTTGAGGAAATCCTGCCAAAATGTCACCATGAAAAAAATATCCCAAACTATATTAGAAAAGTGTAAAATCTCAGGACACCTACCTTACTGCTTTGTAGCTGTTCACATAAAATAGTATGTCATATAACTTCCAGAAACACCAGAAAACACATCTCATGTACACAAAGGTTTTCTAACTCAATGGGATATGTTTAAAAAAACCAAAAAAATAGAACCAAAAAAACCAGGGTACAGAATGCTGTAATAGTCACACTGTTAAACATAACATTTACATTTTAAGAATTTCTCATCTCTGGTTCATCTGTAATGGAAACATCACCTGGTAGCTCTGATCCTAAATACACACAACAAATAGCAGACTAGTTTACACACTGCTTCCTTATTCAAGCTAATACCTTGGTCTTTAAACAAATCAAAACCTGTTTAAATGGAACAGTGTTTGGTTCAGCAGCAGCATCTTTTAAGTAACTCACAACCTTTTTTCATCATTTAACTCAGAGCAAGGGTAGAACATAGGCACCCCACCAGGACACAAAAGCCCAAACTCTACAACCCAAGACAAAACTCACAAAACTTGAAGTGCAAGCAATGTAATACATATTGGAGATAAATCAATCCCCACAACATGCTTTTTTAAAATACATGATTAGAGTATCCTAAGGAAGATACTGTAAGGAGGGATGAAGAAAAGAGAGGTTGCACACGTGCATGTCTTTTCTGTCTACAAAAGCAATTTTAGTCTTGCCAACCAGTCTAGATAACCTGTACTACAAGGTCTGCTAAGTGCAATACTGCTTTCTCCTTCATCACCTCATGATTTTTTAAAAAATAGACCTGAGACCTCAACCACTCTTCCAAGTCATCAACAGGTAACAAGTGACTGATAACTCTTCAGCATACAAGGCTCCAGCCAACAGAACTGCTAGGCTAGCCCAGAGAGATCCATGATCCTTACTGGTAATTTGATCTATTAAAACACAAGAGACATTAGCAGCACAATAGAGAGAAAGTTAGGCAAGCTTTTAAGAAAAACCTAAGTGTCTTCTCTCCCTATACTTAAACCAACATTGTACGATTGTTAATCTTGAAAATCAAGCAGCAGCACTAGTAACTTGAAATTCCCAGTAAATGGGAAAAACTAAATTGCTTGCATCACATCCACCAACATCAAACAGTCCTTTTTCCTCTAGCAAGGAAAACATTTTTAGTTTTTAGACAGAACACAGAAATAGTAAGAGAAAGAAAGAATGACAGTTGACTGAAATTTATCTTACAGTACAGCAAAACAAAGCACAGATTGTTTCATTGTTTTAACCTGTGTTTTAAGTTTATCTTTTTAGTATGTGTTCAGAAATCTCAGGTCTGACTTCCAGAGACCACTGAGAAAAGAAATAGTGCTACACTCAGTGTAAAACTTTGAAAACACGCCTCTCATGTTACTTGGAATAATGCCTCTCCAGTAATTTATTTGACAAAGTCAGGGGAAAAAAAATAAGCTGAAGTGATCTTTATTTCTTTATAATTTTTTTCCCCAAAAGAACAGATTAAGATGTCATCAGCAAAGGCTAACTGAATAACTAAGCTGTCCAAAGTTCCCCAGTTCTCATTCTATAGTTATTCAGTCACGTTAGCAGAAAGAGTTCCATGCTTTTTAAAAAGTGCAGACAAAAAGTTGCAAGGCCAAAGTTAAGATGACAGAAAATCTCAAGATTCATGTATGTCAGGAGAGAATGCCTATTCTTACTTAGTATTGTAGTGTAAGAGACTTTCTGATCATTTTTTCTCTCTGAGAGCACCAAGGTTTCAAGCATTCACCCAAAGTAACCGTTCTACTTTGAGGGTGGTGATGACAGAGGAGCTCCAGGGAGACTCAGAAGCAAGCCAAAAGTTCATTTGGATTTCCTGGCAGATCTACTGAAATTTTTGTTTGACCAAAAGATTTAAGTTGTCATTTGATGAAAACACTGCACCTTTTAAGTAGAAGCAAGGTAGCTTCTCTGATGAAAGCAGAGTGAAGGAGTGAAAACTGTACTCAAGGAACTGATACGCTATTAATGCTTTCTCTGCTGCTGAATCCAAGTTGTCAGAATAAAGGGATGTAAGTAGTCTCCTAAAGCTCTATAAAACATAATTGTGAACAAAAGAAGATGAAACCAGACTGGCTGGGAAAACAAGTGAGCCTTGACCTAATACTGCAACCTGTCCCATCTTCTGTTATGTTAAAAAGGTAAAAAGAAGTTCTGTTTTATCCCATGGCATATAATATTTGATCTCTTCATAGAAACAAAGACCTACTGACATTTCTAACAAATTCTAATTCTTGGCATGTCATGGGAATAAAATCATGTGTTGGGAAACCAGCCTACTTTGCAAGTTCATGAACTTCGAAGTAAAACTGAAGCTAACATCTGCATCTGCAATATGCAAAGGATAGGATCACATTTTAAAGCAGCACTTTTTCCTTCTTACAGATAATTTTCTTATGCCCTCTTGCTAATCTGCAGAGAAGAAAAGCTTCAAAACTAAAAATTATTCTAAGAGCTCTTTGCCTTTGTATATTGCAAGCCAGCCATAAAAACCACTCAATTATTCCAAACAATATACACAAAAAATAATGAAGCCAGAGCAGTGAAATTTACTCTTGCAACAAAGCCAGGAAGAAACATGACATGAAAACATGCATTTATGAGACACAGTAGACAGAAAGGTGTGAGATATTGTAGAGAAATGGAATGGGACACTTACACAGTGGCTCTCTCTCAGGGGGTCCTGATGGTTACTATGTTCTTAAACCATCTAGACAGAATAGCAGGCTGGGAGGCAGAAGGGAGCCACATACAATCCACCAGATGACAATGCTACACAGTGTAGACACCAGCATAGCTAGGAGCCATCTAAAAGGGATTGGAGGGGGAGGTAGAGATGAAACAAAAATTCAAAAGCAAAAGCTATTGGTGCATTTTAGCTTGTTTCAAGTTCTTCAAAATGGTACTGCTCTATAACCTTTGCCAAGCATTTCTTACTTTCTATGACTAACAATCCACACAGCCATAAACTGCCGAATGTAGTACCCATGCGCTGCTGGAATCACAGCAAATTTTTGGAAATCCTCACCAAAGTCATCTGTTTCAAAGAAAGTCTGTATCACTCTTGGAAATAAGAGCATGCAGGAGCAATACATCTCTGACCACTTGCCGTCATCTCTTACGCAGTTGGATCAGCCTGTATTCACACATCCTACTTCACAATCATACATTTTGATACTAAAACATTAGATCAGAGACAGGTAAGTTTGCAGAAACAAACAACTTATGTAAACAACCAGATGATGGGGTGTATTACCTTCCTGTGTTAGAAGCAAAAGCCAATTTATAATCCTTTGCCACAGGTACAGAATGTTGCTTATTAGAACATATGTAAAATATCCAGTCATGAAAGCATAAAGAATTTATACAGCCAACTTCAAGAAATACTCTATAAAATCCCTTGTGACTTAAAAGTAAATAATGCCTCTAGTTTTCAAAGACTTGTAACTGTCCAAGCTTCTGGTGCTCTTACTTTGCCCCCCACCCCCCACGCTTCTTTTTTCCTCTGAAATAAAACTACTTAGAAGATTTAGAAGCTTCTGTTTGTTTGCTTAGATTAAAGTAATCAATTTCACTGCAAGACTAATTATTTTAAGAGACTAAACTAAAAAAGGAAAGAGACTGACACCTCTTGTAGTAGAAAAAACTTCTGACTCATGTAAGGCAGCCAAGTATTTCTTGCAATAAAACAACAGTAACACAAAGAACGTATGAATTTGCACATTCATTTTTTACCATATTATTTCAGTACAATTTGTAAACCATAAAAACAACTCAGGGGAACAGAAAGAGGTAAATTGAAATTCCTTGAGCCACAATGCACAACGTAAAAACCAGCTATAAGCTCCAGGTAAATTATTTTAATTTTACACAAGTAGCAGTTAACGAGTTTTAATTAGAGTAGACATGTCCCAGAACATTTCATGAGTGGAATAATATTTTAACAGTAGATAGGTCTTCTGTTAAGAAGATATTAAGACAATGGCTCTGAATAGATTATCACACAGTCTACATTCATCGTATACAGTAAGTTTGTGGCAGTTAAGTACTTGACAAATAAGGCACTTCTGTGCCTTGGAAACTAATCTGCAAGGTAATTATTTTTTTTACTGTGCTATTTGAGGTAACTGAGGTGATGTGTTTTGGCATTTTTTAAATGTCAGCTGGGCACAGGCTTTGTTTCGAATATGCTGTTTCTTATATGGCTGCCTGTGTAAATGATAAGTATGAACAAAAGAGAGTATTTTAAAACAAAAGAAGAAATCAAACATAGCAATGTGTGAAGGTTTCCAAAGTCATATTCCTTTACCTTCAGCACATTTTTACTACATACTTCTCACTTTTTCTAAAAGCCTGATGACAGTGGTGATCTTAAAAAAGAAGAAAAAGTAAATAAAAATGCCAGCAGGTAGCAGCATCATCTCCTACAGAAGGACAACACAACAAAAGTCAAGTTGACAGTGGTCTGTGACTTTGATGATGTGTCATTTGCAAAAATCTGACAGCCAGGGGCCACCATTCCTTTCCTAGCAATCAAATGATTCCTTGGCAATCCAGCTAAGTTTTGCAAGTGTTGCATTCTCCTGCAGTTCTATTTAAAGGCAGACAAAATTTTTGTACTTACAGTTAGTACAAGCTACAGCGGATGCAAACTTTTTTTTACAGGTGGTGTTTCAGGACTTGTCTAAAATAAAGAGACTACCAGTTTCCCTGTCAGAAATGCACTTCTTTAAATTTGTTTACTGAAACAGTGGCTACTCTGCCTTCCAGATCCACCAGACATTATCACAAAGCCCACAGGATTTAGGGAAAGCTCTTTTCCAAGGAAGAGAAAATGAAAGGAAGCCAAAAATCCTTCTTTCAACTCTTCTTATGTAGCTGACTTTACTTGAAACACCAGCACATATCTTATTTGATGCAATCAAACAAAACCATATGGAGTCATATTCTTTCATTTTTATACTACCACAGGAAAGACAAGAGAATGTTTGTGATTAAACTGAAAGTAAAGCATTCAGAAATACTATAGCAGCTTCTATACTCCTAGGTACTGTAGATACTATAGTACTTGTAAAGTGCAGAACACCAGCATTAAAAACTATACCGAAAACTAGAAATTCAGTCATGCAGTTCTTTAACCAAGTTCTCCTGCCTCCTCAGCACTCACCAAGCCTTCGGAGAAATGGTGAATCTCGTATTTGTTTTAAGGCAGTAAAAGCAGCATTGGTAACAAACATTCGGGGGCAACGGGAAGTATGCATGAAGAAGAGGATAAAAGTGTTTCTGGAATTTTATATACTCAGAAACTGACTTACGCTAGTGAAGATGCAGCTGGAGCTTTTGCCTGCCTTTTGCTTTTCAGAGCACGAAGCTTATCCCCTTGTGTTAAACAGTTTGTTTCATCGTCATCACTGTACTGGATAAGTGGAGGGGGGAAAGGATAAATCAAGATTAAAATAAAGAAACTTTGATATTTAAGAATTAACCTTATTTCAAAGCTTATAATCAGAATTATCTCAACAGGATAAAGTCAAAGGAAATTCACTTGCATAAATACAGTTCTGTTCCTTCCAGTTTCCTGTTTGCTGCTTTTGAAGCTGTAAACCATTAAGTGGTGTCATGAATTACATGCATCGGAATATTGTCTACATCTAAAACACTGGAAACAATATCTTATCAAATCTTTGCTAGGTACAGTATAATCTTCACTAAATACAGGGTTTCCCTCCTTCACTTGCCTTTTTAAAACAGCAGCACCGTCTTTATCAAAAAGCACCATCAAAAGGTATTACAGAAGTTGCAATTACTTAGAAAGTAAAATGAGTAAAAAAACCAAACAAACCTTTTAATCCCTTCCCTTTAAATACACGCAGGGAAGCAACAGACAATCCAAATTGAAATCAGTGTTTTTTATTGCAGATTGTGAGTACTTTTTTTCTAATATTGACCTAATTACAAAAGACTACAGCATGATGATGCTCCTACTTCACCTGTGTTCTGAACTCAATTTTTCATAATTGGTGTCCATACTTTTTCCCCCCATTTCCCTTTATACAAAAAGGGTGAACAGAAAAAAAATCTGATTAACAAAATTTTAGTGTACCCACAGGTTTGTTCCAAACCTGAGAGATTTTCAACAGTTCCAACTTTTACAAGAGCACAATATTTGGATGGTTACCAGTTCAATGTCCTTTTGGATGGTTCTCCTGTTTCTTGTGTTATTAATTGAAATATCATCTACTCCTGACAGAATTCTTGTTACAGCAATTTTATGGTTTCGTTTCAACTTTGCACGGAAAATATCCCCTTCTGTCCAAAGTTCTGCCTGTTTGCTATCATAACATGGAAAAAAAGGCCCAAAACACAACAAATTAACACTGAAGATTGTTAAGTGTACAATAGAAGAAGAAAAAGACATCTAGATTTATTTTTGGCAATAATTTGCACTCAATCTACTTACTCCATCAGGAAATGCTGTTGTGGTCCAATCACAGAACCAGGTCTATTTATTCTGATCCAGGCAATAGTTTCAGCAGCTGTCATCCGATAATGCTTCATGATGTAACAGGCAATAAGTGTGCCAGTTCGTCCAAGACCAGCTGTGTGAGATAAAAGAATGGCTGCTTTTATATATCCATCTTCAACTACAGACATTGCAACTCGGACAAGTGGTTACCCGCCTAATTTATCAAAACAAACCTGTACTTACCAAATTTGGTAAGGGAAACTTATCCTTCGATCTTTTTTTTTCATACACAATGTTACTAACACAGAGTTCATGTTTTTTTAAGTGAGATAACCTTCCAAAGCCAGCAACTTCACAAATATCCATAAGTTTAGCTTATCTTTCTTTACCTATCTATCTATGAATATGTATGAAGATATGAGAATGTCTTTATGCATGGGATAAAGCAGCTGGCCTTTTTCAGAATTCTCACAGCACCTTCTTGCAAACTAATCATACATTGCACTGAAACCAGCTGTTCTTCAAGCCTCTCCTCTAATTAATCTCTTTAATTCCCAAGAAAAAAAACAAATTTTGCAATAAGCAAGTCTGGGCACTAGCTAGCACAGGCAAAAAGTACTCCAGAATGTGAAACCTTATTTATAATGGCCCTCAAAACAGTTCTATTTACTTGGGGAAACATGAGAAGCCAAGGACAGCTCCAGATAAGTGGATTCTCTCCTCCATCACTTGCTGTAAATACAAATCACACACCACCTTCTTTCATTTAACAATTGACCGATCAACACCAGTGTAAAATCTTCTGTATAGAACAACAGCCAAGACAACCACACAGCACTTTCCATGACTTGCCCAGCTTTAAGAACAGGCTGCAGCATTCTACACTTCCTCAAGAGAAAGAGCAGGCTAGACACCTTTAGTATGACATCTATCAAAGAACACCTTAAATTGAGTGAAAACAAAGCATTTGCACCACTGATACTCAATATTCTGGCATAACCAACTAAGTGATATACCTGAATTTATCACCTCAGTGAAGAATAAGAGTATGCACTTGTTTCCCCGCTGTCAAGATGCTGGTTTTAACAATTCTTTCACTTTCCAGTAAAATTCTGTTAAATGCAGCAAATGGATGGCAGATCGAGGAACAAAAATGCAGTCTTTGCAGGTCCAAAGCAAACATGTTAAGAAAAGGCCCTTCTCCTTCAATCACAGCCTTATCAGGTACACTAGTGATGCAAAGTTGTAGAGAGGAAATGTCTGATAGACTATTAAAGATGGTGTGGGAAGGGAAACATACTGCCTCTAGAACCACAGAAAACTGAATAACTATGCTAGCTGCATTGGGCATGCTCGTAAAATCTTTGCAGTCTAACTCTGGAGGAATGGATATTCAGAGCATGCTCAAACTAGTATAAAGAATTTCTGAGGGATGAAGATTTTGGTGGTTGTAGAAGAACACTTATATATTTTGAGGAATCTCCCCAAAATGCTGCACTGTTTTCAAAAGTTAATGACTTGGTATACTTAAATACGTATTTTCAGAGAGAACTTGACAGGACTTCAAATGCCTGCTCAAAGCATCCTTTGAAAGTGCTAACACTTTCTAGCAGAAAGAGCTATTAATATTGGAAATCTCACTTTCCCCAGTCTCATTTTGGGAATGGCTGGGACGATTTTTCTGGAGCTTAAAAAAATTAGAAGATGAAGTGCTGAACAGAGCCATAGAAATAATTTGAATGGAAATGCTGCAGTTTGGCAGAGATGTTAATAGCTAGATATAGTAGAATTATACTGCAAAATACCTCAGGAACTGTAATTATAAACATCACTTGTAATATAAATTGGTTTTTACACCATACCTTTGCAATGAACGGCTATTACACCTTCAGCATTTTCACAAATATTGAGAAATCTTTTAACTATAGTATCACTAGGTGTGCTTCCATCAGCAAAGAAGAGATCAAAATGCTCAAATCCAGCATCTGTAAATCGTTTGGCATCATACAGTTTTTTGTTGAGACGTATTATTGTGGTGACCTTATGTTGCCTGAAGTATGGGAAATAAGCTTCTGGAGCATGGTGGGGATAGCCTATTTGAGAACAGAACATTAAAAAAAAGAGAGTAAGACTCAAACTGCAGAAATAAAAAAACCAAGATATGAAAACACTTTCAAAATAGAGACAACATAAAGAAACAGACTAACTGAAAATGGAATTTTAACACAATCACCTACGTCAGATACAATTAAACCAAGCATTAAAATTTTACTGCCAGAGTTCTTATAAAAGGAAAAGAACACACTGTTTGAGGGAAAAAACACACTGTTTGAGGATCTGTTTTTAAAGCTTGTTCTTACTAATAACAACCAACTAAGAAAGCAGTGGGCTTGTGTCCCCCACCTCCTTTTTTAAGCATACCATTTTCAATTTTACTTCTTGAATGAGGTCCACTGAAGGCAATGAATTTGTTTGGTATTATCCAGTTAAAATCTCCATTTTCTGCTCTCTGTCAAGAGAAAATGCTTGGTTTATCATTATCCCTGTATTTTCAGGTTTTTCCTTATTGTTTCAAAATACATGCTAGATAAAATTGATGTACAGTTTTTTTTCAAATGAAGTTGAGTTAGTTGCCTGCTTTTTTTTCATCATGAGGATAACAGATGCTCTCAACCTCACTTTTCTCCCATGTGTTCCTATCTTAGAACAACGCAACTGATGCCCTTCAGATGAAGGGCAACTTCCAGTTCTTTATTTTTTATATGTTTCTAAATTATGACCTTGGTCATACCTCTGTTCACAAATAAAATAATGATTTTTTTTTAAGTTCTAGGAGCATTTAATTTTCTCTTTACAGATATCTGGCAGATTTGCATTTCTGAGACTGCATACAGTCAAAGGTTGCAGTCCTACATTGTCACAATCATTTCCTATGTCCCAAAGTGAATTTTATATACTGGGAGTTTCCCAGCCCTGTTTCCTTCTTTACCGCAAGGAGTGTTACTACATCTTTGCTGTGTGTTCTCAAAGACATACTTTGATTGTTCTCTAGCATTCAGTTAGACTTGAGCTTGTATGCCCTTTAGTTTTTCATCAAGAGTGCTACGAATATCCAGGGTTTTAATAATAATGGAAACCCCCATTTATTTCCATTTTGGTTTCTGCTTTCCCCCATGTTTAAGTATAACTAAGCTTAAGTCTGAATTTTAGTATTCTCTCTCTGACCATGCACCTTTATTTAACTATCATAGCTTAAAGAAACAAAATAAAAATGGAACTTAATACTACAAAGAATAGCACAAATTATAAACAATTGTTTTAGCATTAGTAACAGCAAATAAATCAAAAGATTGATACTGAACACTTACTTCATAATGCTCATATTCATTTACATCAAACGTACTAAAATCCAGGAAACCATACTGCAAAGCCTAAAATTCAGAACACAGCTCTTAACAGAGATGCCTCTTCAATGAGGATGGTTTATCATTCTTTTTGGTTCCATAAAGTTCCTTAATACACACTGTCCTCTTTCTTCACATAATTTAAGAAATACAGATCAACTTAGTGTTGGTTCAAAACAGGTGTGTAAATTTCAATGTAAGTGAAATTAGATGAGTAAATCGGCTTTTTTTTTTTGTTTTCACTGAATCACTACAAAAATCCCAGATTACTGAAGCATTTGGTCTTTTTATTGCTGGTAGGTGCACAAAATACAAAGAAAAATAACCAGCAAAAAATATCTGTTGAAGCTATGACTAGATTCTAAAGACTGTATTCAAGAACCGCAAATATTTTTTGTGCATAAATGCTATTTGTTAGTATCTTCACTGATTTTAAATTGTTTGCAGTCACAAAGTCCTAAGTAGATACTACTGTGAGTCCATGATGTCCCATAATTAGCCACAACCATAATAATTAAGACTGTATAAAAAATGTAATCATTTGGGTAACTAATAGTTTATCCACTTGTTAAAACAGGAAGCACAAACACAGAAAAATCCCGTATCTCCAGATATTAAAAATAGTACATTCTAATTTTCTCTTTTACAATGTAATCTTTTGTAACTTTCCTTGCTGTTCACCAGCAAGAATAGCAATGAACCAGTCTTGGCATACAAGTCGCCAATTTCAAAACACCCAAAAAAGCTGAAAAATCTTCAAGATGCTGACTTAACCAGTAAAAACATCAGTATTTGGTAGAGATACCCATAATACAAAAGACAGTAGTATGGTGGAGAGCTGCAGAATTCCCCATTTCACTACTCATACAGACTAAAAAGAATGTGTTTTGATTCCCCTATCCTTCAATGCTGCATTACTTCACCACTGTATTGCTATGAAAACTATGTTATGATAATTTGTAGGTAAGAAAAAAAGCACCTACCTCATAACATTTGTTCTATTTCTATTACTAAAGCAAAACTTGAAATTGTTAGCAAATGCCTGCAAATGCCTGAAGTGTATAGAAAACCCATTCAAAACCACTTTCAAAGGCTATGTTCAGCCTAATACCTAACACCAGAGGGCATACAATGAACCTAACACACAGCTCTTAGGATTTGAGGTGAATTACTGTTCTGAAAGATTACAGAAGTAAAACTCAAAACTCCCTCTTCACTATTTGGTTATATAAAGTAGTGGTTGACTTCTATGGATGCTGTATCTACTTTTGTTACAATGCATAATGTACAGTAAACCAGGCAACAATCAGCCAATCTGCTACTTCACAAGTCTAATTGGATCCTAGCTTCCTAAGCCTTCTTTTTCTGATGGGAAATATTTATCTAACTTTTTGAAATATGAAAAGTATTAGTTTACTGACCTTGTTTATTGCATGAAAACAGTCCAGTAATGTCAAATGAAAACTGCAAGTACCAAAGGACGCATCCCTATAAGATATGATGACCAAAACAGTAATTATTGCATTTTAATCCAAGTGAAAGCAATTGAAGATACTTCTCTAAAACCTTTTAAAAATTACTTTAAGATAATGATTATTATACTGAAATAATTATGTCAAATGATTGCTTCATTTCCCATACCTTGAATCTTACAAGAACAACAAAACATAAAGTAAGTTATATTAACAGATACAACATTAAGATTACTCCAACTACAGTTGTGGTAAAGCTGAAATGTTCAATTTCTGACATGGACTGTCACAATGAACATTTGAGTAATTATAATAAAATATTTTCCTTAAGATGCATAAATAGTTTTTGCTTAAACAAGAGGAGAAACTGGTTTCATTAAAACCCCTTCTTTCAATTACACGTTTTTTAATTCTGTTGATCCAGGAATTGCATGTGCTTAGTCGGTGACCACTATCAAGTTTCATAAGCACCACAGCGTAAGCATTCTAGAGGAATACTACAGTCAAGTAAATAAATAAAAACTGAATCTACATCAGAGAATATTATGCCTTGGCAGAATACCTTGAGACCATGCAGCCTTTATCTGCAGAGAATTCCTAGTATTTCTAATAAGTAAAAAACACGTTCAAATTATACAACTGAGAGGAGGAAGAACTTTTGAAGAACCTGGATGGCTGTCTCTAGTATTTTTTCTATCCTTTCCTTCCTTATGGATCAGTGTGAAAAGGGGCAGAAATTAGCAGGAGACAAGAAATAATAGAACCTTATTCAAGTAAAAGAGAAGACACATAAAGGTGACATTGTAGCAGCTGGTGTCTCTTAGACCACCTGATGAGAAAGAACAAACGGATAAAAAAGCCTTCTACAGACAGACAGAAGTAGCCTCACGTTCTCAGGCCATGCTCCTCACGAGGAAGTGCAACCTCTGGTATCTGTTGTAGGGTTAGCACAGTAGGGCACAGGCAATGCAGAAGGTTCCTAGAATGCACTGAGGACAACTTCCCACTTGTCAAACGTGTGCAGCAATCTGCAGACACTGTCTTGTGCATAAAGAATGCTATTAAGTATTACAAGCCCTTTGTGGTGAATGACAGGTATTTTGGTATGTTTAACTATCAGCTACTGGCACAAAATCAAACTGCCAAGTGAGAAGCAATGTAGATCAAAAAGCTTAATGAGTGGATACAAAACAGTGTGGCTGCTTCACCTTCTACTAATACACTTAAGTATCAGCTGGTAACACCTCTGATTCACTTGAGTACCTCAAGTTCAGACAGGGAGTGTGTCCCAAGTAAAAACTTCAGCACAAAAAAAAAAAAAAACAAACCAAAAACCAACCAACCAACCAAAACCAAAACCTAAAACACCGAAACCAAAACAAAAAAACCCCATAAAAACAAACAAACAACCCCCAACCAAACAAACAGCCCCAAAACAAAACAAGCAAACAAAAAAAAAAAAAAAAACCCAAAAAGCCAACACAGCAAAAATTAGCACTGAAAAATGTTACATTCTTCTTCAAAATATCAAGGTACAGAAAGTTCTATCAATTTGTTACTTACCTGAAAGGAAGATATGAAACACTTCCGGACAATAAAAGCCTGTACACATCTTCTGGGGATTCTCTCAGGTATATTATCTATTTTTGGGAAAAGACAGAAAAAAAAAAGATTATTTTAAGACAGGTTTCAATAATTTCAAATCACTTGTTTACTACAGAAAGCATAATTAATTATCACAGAGCACAAAAGTGTTGGAAAAGAGTGGCATCAAGAACAAATGCTTGCAAGTGTGCAACAATAAAATTAACATAAACAATAAAAAATCCTGTCATTCTAAAGAAATATATATTTTAAAACTATAGATTCGTGCAGAAGTTGTTCAGCTGCAGGCTACAGTGAAAAGGCTTCTGTTCATCTGGATTCTTACATTTCTACTGCAACTCTGCTTGGCCAGTTTGTAGATTTTTTTTTTTCAATTAAGCTTTTAAGATGTAAATCAAAACATAAAAACCCGCAGATATATCAGCAAAACTATGAATCATCTGGTACGCAAACTGTCTGTACACTCAGCAGACAAGACTAAAACAGTTATTTATGTATGTTTTGATCTTCCTACATCAGAACATTTGCATTAATCCAAATTCTGTACTTCCTCCTTCGCACTGCTGAGGCAATATCCAGTAACTAAATCCAGATGCCATAAACTAAAAGAAAACAAAAATATCAAAAAAAAAAAAAAAAAAAATTAAAAGAAATCTGTAGTTTCAGAAGCAAAATCTACGAACAAAATGAATCAAACTTTCTACTGTCAAAAACACTCAGAAAAGAATTCACAAAGGGCCAACTTACGAGAAATATCCATATGGTCTTCCATCACAACATGTCTGATCACTCTTGGATAGCCTTTTACACTAAGGTCTCCTTAAAGAATACCTAAAACTCCACTTTTTTGCATATCTCTTCTTCAAATACCATCAAACACCATCCCCAGCATGGCCAGGAGGTAACAACTGTTAATAACAAGCTGTCATTAACAGGTCAATATTCAGTAATTTCAAGTTAATACTTTTTCTTTGAAATTGTTTTACCACTCTGCAGAAAGCTGGGGTTTTTTCACTAATGTTCAGTAAAATTATTTCTTTCTTTTATACTAATGATGTTTTCCCTTAGAGTTTTTTGAAAGTAAAAATCCTCATGAGTATTAATTAATAGCCCCCCCCCCAAAAAAGGTATGGCATATTTACTTTCTGTTGCTTTGGCCATTTTTTCTTATAGAAGTTGGCATTGCTTTTCAAATTTCTTTGATGCTGCTGCAAAGCCAGTTTGAACAAATGGCTTAACATACCTTAAACATCCTCCCTCCACACACACACAAAGAACAAGAGTTAGAACAGATGTTGCTAAAAAAATCCAAGAAACAAACCCAGCTTGAAATACAACCTAAACAGACAGCTAAAACAGACGTGGCCAACAGGTGACCCCTTTGATTTTCCTGATTCAATTAGTGTGTTAAGTATTTTCTGAGCCTTCTTCCTTTGAAATTGGCAGAAGGAAACAAAAAAAATAAATCTTTCTTGATAAATAGCTAAGTAATGAAAACTGTATGTTTTGTGTGTGTGCTTTCACTGGGGAGAGATAAGTGACTTCTGCATTTATATGTGCAAGCATACACCCAATACAGAAATGATACTTAAAAAGCCTCCCCAAGTATCATTGAATAACTTATCCTCAGAGGGCAGAGTTAATTTTCTATTCTGCAGGCATTCATTGCCTGATTTGGATGTAAAGGTTATCTTCCGTGAAATTTCAAATTGAGTGCTTTGATACAGTTTTAATTTGCATCTTGCAGCACAGTGAACACATTTTGCTAGCAACCATATGAATCAAGCATTTCTTTTTTATCACGAAGAGAGCCCTGTCCCTGAAAAACTTACAATCCCAAGATGTGAAATGGAATTAGCAAACAGGCAGTAGTTAGACAGTTTGTAGACAGGGTTTGTAGCCAGAAATGAGTCACCTGGAAAAAACTTGGGATTACAGAATAACAGAATCAATTAGGCTGGAAAAGATCTCTGAGATCATCCTAGTCCAACCTTTGACCAAACACCACCATGTCAATTAGACCATGGCACTGGGTGCCACAACCAGTCTTTCCTTAAACATCTCATCCACCATCTCCCTAGACAGCCCATTACAATGTTTAATCAATTCATCACCATTCCTTGTGAAGAAATTCCTCCTAATATCCAACTGGACTTAGGTGCTATCACATCGTGTAGTATACAGAGAGTACTAATTGTATCACAGGCTAATGGAAATGCAACTAATACTAGCTAATTTTGTAAGCACACGTAGCTCAGAAAAGCCAAGGATTTCTTCCATACCTCAGCTGAGCTTTTACCAGCTTCTTAAAGGAAACAACATTGAATGCAGAAGCATTTGTTTACAAGTGTAACAGCTGCAGGAGACAAATTTTTCTGTTCCACTGTGTTGTATTAAAATAAGTCTAAATAATGTTGCAGTATACTAAAACACGTTAGTTCTTAAGCACAGATCCCACTTCTGAAATTACATTACCAGTGACACTGCTAGAAACACCTTTTTAACATACATACATATGTGTATGGACTTTTCCTAACACAGCTATGTATAAACACTTGCTAAGTACAAGGACATTTTAAAAACCCAATTTGGTTTTGCAAAGCAAAAATACGACTTGTATTGTGCAACTGAAGCAAAATACAGCATATTTACTGAAGAAAGAAACTTACTCTGAAATAAAGAGAGATCATTCTACATACTCAGCTGTGACACTACAACACACAAAAGACACAACAAGTGAACAATTGCAAGAGACAGCTGTTGATGAAATGGTCAGATGGTGTACTCAGTGAAAAATGTTTGCAAAAAAATTGGGTTAGTATGAGAATAGCTGGATGAGTGCAATGGTGTAGTGTGCTTCAAAGGGGAAGAATGACATTCACACATAATGGGAAAGACCATAAACAGATAATTACTTCATAAGGAAAGTATCCTGGCAGTAACACAACACAAGAAGCTGTGATAGTCAAAGTGGAGACAGGATCAGTTTCTGTCACAGCTTAAGGGAGTACGCAGCTAGAAATCCTAGATGTAAGCAAGGCTGGATGAAGGCTGAACATGGGTGACGCCTGCTTTTAGGTTGGGGTGAACTAAATTCCAGGTATGGAAACAGGTAAGACTGAAGCAACAAAGCTCAGAGAAGCAACAGATGTCAAGGCAGCAGAGGCCACACATCTGCATTAGGAAATGGTCTGCACCAAAAGAATTGCCTCAGTAGACAGAGAGTCAGCACTGAAGATCTGACATCTGTATTACATACTTCCAGCAGCTTTTAAGCTTAACAGCTGGGTTTAGTCTGGTCCTGTGGACTGAATGCCCATTACCAGTTAAGATTGCTCCTACACTTTTTCATGAAGTCAACCAAAATGCAGTAGTCACCGTTTAGGGATTCACTTCAAAAAATATTTCTGACACATCTGTATCTATATAAAACTACATACAATATTGTTTCTGACCTGGAGGAGGCCAGTGAAGCCTTAAAGATGAACAATTTCGTTGGAATGATGTGGGTGAACAAAGGACTAAAGAAAGCAAATAAATGGGAAAGAGAAATTAGCAGTGACCAAAGACCTGCAGCAGACAGCAGTGTTGAAAGAGAGAAGGACTTTCTAAGGCAGAAAGCAGAACTGAACTTTCAGAAAAGAAGAGAATGGAAATGTTGATCTGATGAATAGAGAAACAAAGATATATTTGTAAATTCATGAGGTATGTACTGGGGAAAGGAGAAGAAATAAGAGAAGACAAACTCCAGAAATCAAAATATACAACAGCTGAAACTTATTTGTCCAGATGCTGATTTACAATTTATGCTTCTGCTGTGCTTTCTAAGATGATGAAAACTTTCACAAATAAAGTTGTTTTCTTGGGTTAATGCCAGTAAAGCAAACAACAAAAATGACTATTAAAAACACAAAAATATTAAAATAAATTTCAACCAATGGTATTAGCTGTTATTTAGTAGAAGCAGGCATTCTCTGGGATAGTATTTATCTATTTTTGTATATTTCTGTATATACAAATGAAGAAATGACTATCAGAATTTTAAAATTATTTCCCATGGGACTCCTTTCCTGCAGATTAGGGAAATATTAAAAAAAAAAAAAAGAAAAGGCCTTCTTTGATAAAAACTTAGTCAATGCAGCATGTACCCACACGTTCAGCTGTTAGAATTTTCCTACAGCCATATGCAAGTGTAGATACGAGTATACATACATATCTATACACACAAATACCAACAGAAAACTCTTAAAATCTTTAGAAATCTTCTACTTAAGTGTCTTTAAGGAAAATTGTTACTGTAAGAAATTGATATCTTTCAAGTCAAACATATCATTTTATCACAATCTGCAATCATCTGTATACAGATATATTATAAATTTGCTTTTTTTATGCATACAAAAAAAAGTCCTACTGAGCTTCAAAATATAGCCAGGAATTTGCTATTAGCAGTTGAACCACTAACATTGCCCCAGTCATCCTTTTCATTTGGGACATCTGTTTCTAATTAAGGAACTACAGGCACCTCTGTGAATGGTCAAGAACCATTCAAGCATTGAACAGTGGGAAAGGTGCACTCAAGCACTCCTCCTGCTAACATTGCTGAGCAGTCAAACAGCTGCTTTAAAGTTCACTCAAAGAAATACAACAGCTTGCAGGATTAGGCGACCCATTCTTTATTTATGAGCATTTAAAATCAATCAGAGAATGAGAGCTTTTAGCAAGCCATGTTTTCATCTGATTCATTACTGTTTTCAATCCAGCCTTATTTTTTAAGCAACCATTTTGTAGATAGGAGTTATAATCATTGGAATGGTATTCACAATAGGATGCAAAGTATTCCTGGTGGAAAAGGAAATGAGCCTCTAGTTAAAAAACACATCTAAACTTTCAATACATGGCATTGCCAAGTGAAACAGTAATGTTGCATACAAGACAAAACATGTTTAGTAATAATAACCTATGACATAACTTGTTGCTCTTTCAGGAAAATTAAATAGGCTGTTGAAATAAGCTTTACTGTCAGAAACTATATCAACTTAAGTGTGCAAACAGCACTTTTAAATCATATCTATGATGTGCTCGATATAACCATATTTATCCACCTGTTCACCCTCAGCTGAAAAATCTACTTAAGACTGCTACCTAAATCATACATTTTACCAACCATGCTGACTTAAAAGCCAGCAAATAACAAGACAAATAATTTTACATTGCTTACAAGCAAATTTTGTGATACAACTATGTTCCAAAAATGTCACTCACTCAAGACAGCCTGAACTGCTGTAAACAGCAAATAATTAAACCCACCCATTCTGAACAAATGCAAGTAACTGCTGTGTGTGACCAGACTCAAACACAAGCTCATAAGTTGTTATAACTTTATAAAGTATTAAATATTTTATTTCATTAAAACCTCCATTGGATATACTAGTCAGTTAGTAGATTAAATTTCTAGCAATATTCCTTAGGAAAAAACGCTAGATGTTGCAAAATTAAAATAGAAATTTATTAGAATAACAAGCTTCCTATATGGATTTGTGTTGTAGTGAAGAAATGCATGTGGCCAACAGTTTCTTCATTAGCAGAAACACAGTCATTAGGTGGGTAAAAGTGACAGAGAGTGAACAGCTGCCTGTCTCTGGCAACTCTCTTTGTTCATCATAAACAAAAGCAAGAAACCTACAATTACCTTTTAAACAGCAGAGGGAAAGCATAAAAAGCCCTGAAACGACTGGGCTGGGCACACCACTACTTCATGACAGGTAAGAAAGCAACCTACAACTATAGAGGACCTCCAAAAGAACAACCCTTCTTCTCCTGTGGAAACAAGCAGTTTTCTAGGAACATCCTGGAATAGAACCTAGTACAAACAGCAGGAAAGGCTGCCGCTGTGAAGACTAATCACGATTCTCCAAATACAATTCAGAGAAGGTAGCTTTTTAGAGGATACAAACTCAGAGACAGCCAAGACTCAAGGCAACTTTTGCTTAAATGAAAGGTCAGTACTTTGTCCATCTTGTCTTTGCCACTTGCTCGTCAAGCACCTCTCACCAAAACACAGCTGAGGGTAAACATGGTTTACCCACTCTAAATTTGAGCACTGCCACAGTTACCCATTCACCACCACCCAGCCTGGATCACTAGACAGGTTTATCTCAGGCTTAGCCATTGATAATTCTGCAAGTGTCACAGTAAGAACAGAGCAGTTCAACATCACACCAGTGGGTGCCAATTGATTCTCCAACCTCCAGCTTCTACCCAGAGTTAGGCCCACAACTAGGAAGGACACTAACAAATTAAAAAGGCAAAAAACCAATACTATGGATTAGAACGGATGAAGGAAACGCTGCTTACCCTGAAGAAAGAAGATGAGAAAATAGACAAAGTACAGAGATGAATCCTGGAGAAGGTGACCTGAATTACAGCAGTTCATGGGGCGGGTACCCTGGGAGGGTCACCCTCCAAGTACATAATAAGTGCCAGGCCTGAGAAAAAAAACACTGTTACTAAGTTAATGTAGCCAAGGGGAGAGGGGGGAGCTTGGGAATTGGGTGGACAGGGCACAGAGGGTACATTTTCTTTCGTAATATAGAAGGAGCAATGATGGAAGAAGCAGACTTTCCTCACCCACAGCCAAGTCCTGGTGAAAATCAAGAGAAGCCACTGTAGATACCAACTCAGAAGATCACTGCTGCTTTGGTAGTGTGGTAAGGCCTGAACTGTGCAGATAGCTTTCAAGGAAAAGATTTTTCTTTAAAAGGTGAAGAACAAAAGCTTCCACCCACCTCCCTTTTTTCCCTTTTCCCCCTCCACCCAAAAAAAGTGTAAACATTCAACCCCAACACACTGAATTCTGGCTACCCTTTGTGTGGCTGAATGTGCCAAATTTTTGCTAATCTACATAGAAGAGTATTATTCCCATTATGTCTGTAAAAATGTAGAAACAAAATCCAGAATTAAAATAGATGAAAGATGAACAATAAAGGAATTAAGGTCTAAATAGTTAAGAGATACTCTAAAATATTAATATTTTATTCTAAAACTACATATACAACAGTGTATTTGTAAACTTAGTTCTTCACTCTTAAGGCCATGTTATACTGAAGAGCTTGAGTTAGGCTGTGCTGTCACATCAAAGTACACCTGGAAGGAAGCAGCAGATGCAGGAGAGGGGAGAAAGGAGTATGTAGTCTGGAGAGTTCATAAACTACCTCCACTGAAGAGGAAAGAAAGACAAGTTAGATGAAGGGGAATGGGGGAAACATTAAAACACATCAACTGTGAAGAAAAGACTGAGAACAGACTTCGCTTGAAAACAAGAACACTAACAGCTGCCCTTACCACACCACAGTTAATGAAGACTTTCATAATTGCCTTAGTAGTCCAAATGAGCATATCCCCACATGATATATATACACACATATACACTTGAACAAAAGATGATGAATGATAAATCATGCTAATATATCCCAATTCCTTTAAGCAGAAGTTATAATATTCTGTTTAAGAATACAAATTTAAGGTCAACAAGCCTTTGAACAGACATGCTCAGAAGCTGAATGTTTATGATGACACAGAAGTCCCAGAGAACTAGTCATATACAGTTCATTACAGTTTTATAGTTTAAATGTAACTGTGTTTAAAAGAAAGCGCAACAAAACCAGAAATCACGCAGACTCACTGTGCCTTGCTATTCTTGAAAACCTGGCAGCCTGTTATTCCTAACAAGTAACTTGTAGTACCTGTACCTACAGAGCAACTTGCACCCAAAACTGTGCTTAAGTTATCAAACACCTTTCAACACAAGTAGACAAGCACTATTTTTGTGACTAACTCTGCAAAGGCCACATTCCCTTTCTACTTCCTTGCTCTTCCTTGAATGAACCTGAACTCCCCCAAACAAATGCACTGCATACCCATACAGTTCCTCAACCTAAGGTAAACTATTGAAATGGGAACCTACCATGAAGCTAAAATATTAGAATCAAACAAGAAAGCACATTCAATCCACAGAAAAAAAAATACAGTGTCAACCTACAAGTTATACTGTAAGATCAGAAAATAAATTATGACAATCAGCTCAAGCAACCAAGGGTATTACCAAGGTGTATGACACAGTCTAATTAACTAAAATTACAGAGAAACTTCTTAAAGATTTTACCAGTATCTGGATGGATCTTTCTTCAACAAAAAGCACAGCATTCTGAACTAAAGAAGGTAGGACACTTAAGCCTACATATGTTTTAAATAAGTCATCAATATTTCCTTTCAATCAGGAAATATGCTTAT
Organism: Daphoenositta chrysoptera; assembly: GCA_013397915.1. Lineage (NCBI taxonomy): Eukaryota > Metazoa > Chordata > Aves > Passeriformes > Daphoenositta > Daphoenositta chrysoptera. The sequence continues at coordinate 149,683 of VZRO01008586.1, forward strand.
AGACATGTTTATCATGCATTCTGAACAGATCCTGTATCATTGCTTGCCTCACAGAGAACAATCCAATGCTCCCTGCAGAAAGCAGAAATATGGGACAAGTATGTGTGAACATTTGAGCACTGAGCTCTGCAATTAAGCTTGCCTCTTCATGAAAGATCATCAAAGAATGCCATGGAAAAAAAAAGCCTCAGGGGCATAGTTTTTCTTCTGTGATCTTTCTTCAGTGGAATCCCTCCTAAATGAAACTGGGAAGAAACTCCACCCTACTGTAAAGAAGAAGCAGTACCAAAGCCAAAAATATTGCACTGGAAAGAAAAATCAGCATATAGTTGGAACTAGCTCACTATCTAAGACTTGCAAATTTTCAAGACAGACATGCCCACATGCAAGGTGACTGATACTCTCACTGTGCTTCACTTGGCCCTGGGCCTTTCAGAGAAACTGCCAAAATATTCAGTGTGTACGATACAGTAACTTAAGCACATCTCCAAACTCTGAGAACTACTGGTGGTTTTGACTAGCCTCTTCTGCCACATGCCATGTGTCTGCAACTGGCCCTAGCACATGCCTTGGCCAGGCAGTCAGCATCTCTGTGCTGGACTTCAGCTGGGTCTGTGTGAGCGTCCTTTCTTTACTCTGCAACTCCCACTTCCTTCACTGCAGCTCTCTAAAGCAAAACCTGCCCACTCTTCTGTACAACAGCCTCCATTTTTAATTACTGTGCTTTGGATTGTCATAATCCATGTATATCGATCTTAGAGCTTTATTCAAGTCTGTTGAAGCATTCCCCTTCAACCTGCATGTTGTTATTGCAACATGGCACGGCTACCAGGTGATCAAAAATAAGATTTGTGTTAGGTTTTCTGTATACTTTTGCATAGTCAACCACAGTATTTTCTTATTAGATTGTTTTGCCAGTAGTTAATTTTCTGTACCAAAATTCTGCTCAGAATGTCAGCTGCTATGCCACACATTGTTACTACTACACATATTTAGAACAAGAGTGTAGGAAAAAACCAAACCCACTTTTTTCCAAATAATGGCTGATAACTGAAGCCAGTCCCCTCTTGCTTTCTGGGCCTCAATTGTGATCAAGTAATTAGGAAGAAGTAGTTTTCCTAAAAGCTGCAGCTGTTTTGTCAACATAATCCCTTAACTTCAAACAAGCTTAGTAACTCATGTTACCAGTTTCCATGTGGTTTAAGAATGCAAAGGTCTACAGCAACATTCCTAAGTGTCTGTGTTTTGAAGAGTGACATGTTTTGAAATTTAGTTCTCAATTTGTAAAAAGTGCTAGAGAATACAGACAACACAGAAACCCTGGGGAACAGAAAACTGACATCCTGCATGATGCAGAGAGGCAGCAAGGAGACTGCCTGCATCACAGAAAGTACTGTGTAGCCTTTGCAGCCAATAAATAGGAATAACCTAAGGCTACATGAACTTCAACCCCTCAAATCTCAACATCAAAAAGTGCACAGGTTCTCATTTTATTACTCAGTAAACAAGAGAAATGGTTACAACTGAGGTGTGTTACAAGTCAAAACAGAACATGAATATGGTACATCGCATCTTTCATCCTGAAGTATTCAGCATTTTATTCCTTGACTACATTTTTATGTATCAAATACATGCAGTTGAGATGTAAAGCCAGTCCTTTTCCCCTCTGCAGCCACAGACTTGGCTTAGTACCTTTCCAGCCACCTTGAATCTTCCCAGGCTTTACAAAGGCTCTAAGCCTATCACACATTCTCACTACTTCTCCTAGGTTAACTGAAGAGATTACCTTGTATTAGAGAAGAAGCAGCTGGGGAAGGAAAGGTTTATTTAAACATGCATGCACTGGCAAATGATATACTATACTTCGTGCAAGATACTGTTTTTCTATTTTAAAAAAGAAGAGGTTGTGTGGTTGGGCAAAGGTAAAACTTCAAGAAGCAATCATTTATTCTAAATGAAAATATAAATTTTTTTTTCAGTGATGTTCTTAGTTCTGAAGAACACAGATTGTAGTAGCGAGGAAAAAACCTAAAATCATACAGCTTCACTCACATAACTGCTAGACTTTAGAAACTCTTACTATGTGGTACATTACTATAATTACATTAGTAGGATGATTATTCAAGAGAGAAGAATTGTTTTTATCTTGCTCTTCTAAAAATTGAGTATGAAAAAATGAACACAGTCAGCAGCTGATGTAAAAATTTAAATACTTACTGCGTAGGAGCCTATGAGGAATGCAGCGTTCGCTTGCTTTTTCTGATCAAACCCAGTATAATGAATTATTTTCTTCCTTATCAATGAAAATGACTGTATCAAGAAATGAACAAGATTATGATTTTGCATTTTAGACCTCTTATACCTTCTTTTATAAAAACAGAGGAATGCATTCAGAGGAATGGTTCTCCAGTGAGAGAACCAAAAATACTGTAGAGTAGTCCCTCAGAAGCTTTGGAACACTGTATTGCGTCCCTACCTAGATTTTTCCAGTATTTTTCCCAGTATCCAGCCTAAATAATTTTTGATACAAATTACTGAAAACTTTTTCTTCTCGAATGCATTTTATTTAGTATTTTTGACTTCAAGCCTTATGTAACAGATATCCATTTATAAGAATAGGAAGTGGCATTCTCAAAAGCATCACAGGTATATTACAGTAGCAAAAATTTGAAAAACAGAATTTACACCTTTTTATTCGTTTTTCAAACCCAAATGTAGATAAATCCACTATTATTTGCTTCTAAGGATCAGAACCATGCTTAGATTAAAATACTTTGAAAGTATTTCTAAACTTTATCATAAATAATTTTTTAAGTGTCATCTTGACGTGGCATGCAGTTTCTCCATTTATCTTAGAATGTGGGTGGAATGGAATTTTCAATAGAAAGCACACACACTTGTGGTGGCAGTTATCCTCTAACCGGCCCTTGAAATAAATTCTGATGTGCTTGAAACTGCACACTTTGATCAACTGCTAAGCTATCATAAAATGTCATTTTATGCATTTAAATAGCAATATTGCTTGCTCAAGATACCAGTTTCAATGCATCCAAGACAAATAAACCCCAGATCAGTAGCAGAAATATGTTCTCAGAAATCCTAACATGCCTGTCCAACGTCAAACACAAGACATGGAAAGGGACTGCAACACAGACTTGTTGCTTCAGAGCACCCTGTATACAAAAATCAGAGACTCTCATCTCTGGCAAACCACAGTTACCCAGGTGGGAATTTACCACCTCCCAGCCTGGACCACTAAACAGGTTTATCTCAGGCTTAGCCAGAGATAATTCTGCAAGTGCCCCAGTAAGAACAGAGCAGCAACATCACACCTGTGTGTGCCAATTGGTTCTCCAACCTAAAGAATAAAGCAAGTGAATTATGCAAACTATTATCTGTGACAGACATCAAGGAATGAAAAAAAATAATACACTCTTAGTCTATAATGTGCAGTATATTTCTCATTTTTCACACTTCAGTGGCAGTTTAAAGATCTAAGTAGTTTTGAAGAGGCAAACTGTGATTGATATTAATGAAAATAAGCTTTTTTATCTGCAAAACAGGTTTTATACTCCAACATTTACTTAAGGCCAACTAACTTGTAGTCAGTTGTGTTAATTAATTTAAGAAATCCATTTTAAAGACACTATGCTCTATCAAGAGCCCAATCCCAAAAATTACTAAGCTTCTGTAAGAGAAAATAATCTGCAGTATGAGTAGAGCAGCCTCCTTCAGGCCAATGCTATCAAAATGCTACTAAAGATCAAATGTTGTTCATTACTGAAGAATGTCAGTATCAGAAGAGAAGACCAAATCAAACAAAAAACATGTCAAATAAAAACACAGCACTGCACTCTTGAGCTCATTCAATATAGGCAGATTGCCAATAGGATTGAATTCCAAGAAAGAAGCTTTTCCTGTGAAAGAGACTGTACTCACTTAGCAACTGATCTTCTAGAAGCTTAACCATAGTTAACTGCCATAGTTGTGCATCTTTTGGTTCTTAAAAGTAAGTGGGTTTTCCATCCTGATCCTCCTCCTCCCTAAATGCACCTCATTAAAAGCTAGCATTCCTATTCACAATTCAGATGGATTAGGAAAACAGCAAAGCACCTGAACCATAACAACAATAAAAGAAATTTCGGCCCATTTGTTTTTGTTTTTTAAAAAGCCAGTAATATTGGCTTTTGCATAAAACCCAAGCATTACCTTTAATTTCTTATTTAGCTTGCAGCAGTATCGGTAGACCATTGCCAGATTGAGTGGTCCAAAATCTGCATAGAAGCTGTTAGAAGAAGGGGAAAAATTGTACATGACCCCTATAAATGCCTCTTTTTTTAACAAGATGCACAAAGCAAGGAGTAATAATATACATGTGATATGTGTACATCATTCTAAAAACAAGCATGCTTTCTTACATAAACACATACTGTTTTGTTGGAGGAAAGGTTTTGTCATCTTTAAACATGGACTAAAACTTTTTTCTTTGTTTTCCACACAGCACCATTCAAAATACCAATACCCAGGTTTTAAGAACTATTTCTCACTACTGTATCACTCTGTGACAAAAGTTTTTAAACACTATTTTAAGAGGAACTCATATGCTTTACTTCAAAATGAGGTAATTCATAGTGCCAGAGAAAAAGGAACACAGAGAATAAAGATTGATTAATGCATTAAAAACCAGCAAGCATGCCCTTGATCAAAACCATTTGAAGAATTAGCAACATTCCACATCATGTAAAAGACAAACACTGTTCACTACAGGGGAAATAATATACCCACTGTCAGCTCATAAAGGCTTGAACTGACTTTACAATTTTTTTCTCTGATTCTAGGAAGTTCAGACATTCCACTCAACACATGAGCAACCAAAGATGGCCCCTTTAGTCTGGCAGTTCAATGTGCACTTCTGAATCTAAATGGCCACATCATGCTCTTGTGTCTTCTAATGGGAATGGGTACAAAGAAAGCTTCTGCTTTGAAAATTTTTTTAAGAAATCCTGATAGGAAAGCAAGAAACCACTCTAAGGCCTATAAATCATCGTGGCACATAAGTCTGAGAAGACCAAACTCATGTAATTAATTCTCCAATAAGACTGATTCCTCACTGCTGTAGTTCTGACTAATTTATTTCTGTAAAAAAACAGGAAAAAAACTAAGTCAGTACTTACTTGTCATACACAAGTTCATCATCTATGCAGAAATAATGGGTATTTGCAGCTCCACTCTTTGGTTTTTGGCAGAGAATTGCAAAATAAAGGCGATCTGAAATGCAAGAAAATTGGAAGCTTTTATACACACCACGCTTTTCTGCCGAAAGTCCGAAGTATTATCTGTCAATGGGACAACTTTAAATGGTTCAGAATGAAGAAAATCTTCTTTTAAGTATTAAATTAGGTATTATTATTTTGTCAGTGTTAAACAAACAAAGCACACAAAGATGGAGGCTTTATGCTCAGCAGCATTCCCATAATCTGCAGCTCTCTAGTGCTCTTTCCCAAAGAGTTCCTTGTTTGATGACTTTGCAAAATAGCAGAAGCCTGACCTGCACCCAAACACACAGCAGAGACCTCCTTTGACAGGTGGTTGCACTTCAAATACCGATGCACACACCCCACCCCCCAAACTAAACCACAAATCCCTCTGCACCTCTGAGCACCTACATTAAACTAAATGATGAAGACCACGCACACCAAAACACTTTCTGTAAAGCCATGATTTTGACAGTAGTGCCATGCAATTAAAGCTCCAGGTAACAGACTCGAGAGGGATGCAACAGGGCAGCCCATGCTGCCCATGGGAGCACCAGCCAAGCCTCCACCTGAACATCTCCATCCGAATTTCCACCCCCACCCCAACTGCCCCTTCAAAGCCTGTGTGCCTGCAGGCAGGACACATCTTGTACTTGCCCTGGCTTCCTTTGTTAAGCTGAGGGGAAAAAAAATACCAGCAGTATTCACATAGATATAAATTACTTTTATGGCTGGGGAAGCTGAAGCCCCAGTGAACTTTAAACACTGACTGTGCTCCCGCTATAAATTGCTGTGCTTGCGGTAATTGGTCAATAAAAATTGAGGTTTGCAGTACCACCACAATACTTGTCTTCCTCCTGCTGAGAAATATAATCATAAAATATTTGGATTAAAACTCAGGCCTAAAAGGAAAGCTTTTTTTTTTTTTTAATTAGTTCCCCAGAACAGAGATATTATTTAAGTATCAAATCAGATCACCTGCATGTATTATTTCAAAACATGATTTGTGATGAAGAAAAACCGTGTCAGTTTTTAGACAGCAGGGGATAAAAAAAAAAATCACTTTAAGCTTCAAAACAACATCATCCATGACCAGCACTTAGAAATCATTACTTGTATCTTGAAAATATGTGTCAAAGTATGCCATGAAAGGAGTTACCATATCTATATTTCAACAGTCACATGCTCAGTGCTCACCTACATACACTAGTATCTCAAAGGGTGAAGGCAGACAAGTCCACCAAAAAGTGTACATTTTCTTAATGCTTATTTCACTAGAACAGCAGCCTGATGTGAGTGGTTTGGTTTAAACATTTACATGTCAGCAGCCACAGTAGGATATACAGTACCTCCTAAGCAAGTCAGACACCTACTTCCTTACTCTCTAGCAGAAGCAAGGCACCCAAGTTGCTTATTTAATTTCTCATAATCCCATCCTGTAAGCAGAGCAGCAGCAGTACTAGATGGGAAGTGCATTACCTGCTTCTGTACCTCCCAGCATTTACCAAATCATCCCCTGAAAACAAGCCAAAGGATAAAATTTAGAGTAATGCGTGCATTTTTAAAAAGTGACTAAACTGGCCCACAATGTGAATTATGTGTGGAAAAGCAAGTGCACCAATACTCCAGGAGGGTGCAAAACACGCTATGGCGAGAACTGCTTCATAGAGAGGAAGTCCTGGGGGTGGACTTTTGAGGGTAATTCCCCACGAGTGTGTTAATCGCTGAGCTGTATCAAGGTGGATTTGCATGAATTAGAAAGTGTAACAGGTATCCCTAGGCAATACTAAAAAAAAAGAAGAAAAAAAAAAGAAAAAAGAAAGGAAAATAAAATGAAAAAAATAGAAAAGGAAAATAAAAGGAAAAAAACAAAGGAAAAAAAGAAAAAAAAATAGGAAAAAGAAGGCAAGAAAAAAAGAAAAAGGAAAGGAAAGGAAAAAAGAAAAGAGAAAAAGAAAGTAAAAAGAAAAGAGAAAAAGAAAGTAAAAAGCTGCTTTGCTGACTTACTTCCCTCTGCTCTGCAAATGAGAGCTAACCTGTGCAGGAGAACCGAGGGCAAGGGAGCAAGCAGACAGGAGAACTGAGAGGATGTGATTTCTAGGGAATGTGTTTAAACTGGCATTGCTAGATTAAACACATGTCATGGCAGTCTGAAACTATAATTTCACGCCACTTCTAAACCGATTTAATGGCTAGCTGCCACCAGATTCCTTACAAGGAAAAATCTTCCGAGTTAGCTCACTGAACCAGCCAGCTGGGGGTTAACAGCAAGAATATGCAGCCAAGATTTTTCCCTCCATGGCATCTGTCCTTAAGTGCCAGTCTAATTATTGACTAGACTGAACTCTCCCTCTTCATTGTACACAAACAATAACCACATCAAAGTCTGGGAAGAACGGCTGTAGTACTCAAACTGAGTACCATGGGTACTCAAACACTACCTTCTTGTACTCCAGCTTCTTCACAGAAACTTTACATCACTTTTGAAAATGCCAAAGTACTTTGCAAAGAGCAATCCAAAATCTCCAAATACAAAAGGAGGACAAAAATGAAAGCAATTATAATTTACACAGGTCTAAGACCTAAAATAATTTAGCATTTTGCTCTTAAACAGGATTTGGAATAAAAGAATCACATGCATCTTCAGTGCTCGTACTCTTACTGAAATTCTTTTGCAGCATGCAAAAATGTCCAGCAAAAATAAGAATTCCTATCTTGAGCAAGCAGTGTGTATGTGGCCTTCTGAATTGCTATTGGCATTGGTTCTGCTCTGGTATCTCTGAACTGTGTTCATTGTTGCTATTCTTAAAACACCTGAAAGAAACTTGAGTTTAATGAGTTTGCAAAAGTACCTCACAATAAAAGCAGTGTGTATCAAATGCCAATATCCTGACAAGCTGTCCATTCCTGTGCACTGCTAACAATTACTCCCTATTATGTAAACAGCAGGCTTCATCTTTTTAACGTTTCCTATGGGGAGATTTTAGAATGAAGAAATTTCCTGTAAGTGTATTTACCTTTCTACTGATTTACCAGTCCAGCATGTGACAAATGCTGTATTACTCACCATGTCTGTTTTTACCTGTTTTTTCCAAACACATTCCAAGTTCTATTCAGTCAAGGATTAGTGTGTTGATTTTCTTAACAGAAATTAAGAGAAAGCAGAATTCCTTCATTAAGGATCTGATTGCAGGATTGAGAGTTTATACATAAAATATAATCAAGCACTGATGATTTGATTTCCCTATGATTCTACAAAGGTTTGGACTGCCAGGAGCAAGGCTTCCCTTTCATTATCTTCATGTTTCCTTTGCTAATTTTAGCTTTTTAGTATTTCATTTACATATAGTGCACTTGAGCACTTCCTAATTCCTGCAAATTTCTGATAAAAAAATCATCCTAAAACTATCAAACTAGAGCAGACCTTTCTAATCATCCCTCAGAAGAACGACAGAGTAGGGCTCACTGCCTTATAGGCTGCATCTGCTCTGCAGTTAGGAGATATGGCTGCAGCATGCTAGATATACTTCAAATACACTTAATTTTGTCAGCCTTATATAACAGAACAGTTAAAATACATAAGCACGGATGTCACTGCAGGCAATTAATTTGAGTAAGCATCCAATGTACAACAAAATGAGCCTACATACCCCTAACAGAGGCATAGGTTTCCACAGCTGTGTTACTGCTGGTACCTCAACTAGTAAGACTAAAGCTAGCAAAAGCATGACTGTCCAAGCTGATTGCAGAGTGTATACAGAAGCAAAAGCACTCTGCTTGTTTATCAGAGCCACAGTGTTCTGTGGAAATAAATGTGTAGAAAATTGAGAACTACCATTTCAAGATCACATAAATGTGAATTTAGAGAAGAAAAAATAATCTCCTTCCTTTACCCCCAATAAGCCTGATGCTTCTCAGGTTGTGCTGCACAGGCCTTCGAGACAGAAATTTCATTAATTCAAGAATTATAGTTGGACTTGATGATCTTAGAGGCTTCTTCCAACCTAAGTGATTCTATGACTTTAAGTGACAACTAAATAGTAAATAGGCACTAGCGGCAGGACAAGTCTGCATATGATCAGCAAACATTATTTAATACAAACGGTTTCTACAGTTCTACGGTTCTACAGCTAAATAGATGCCTTAGACGAGAAATTCAGAGACTGACAGTACAACAAAACCCAGTGTTAGTCCGTTTTGAATCATCAGGAATGTAACCAAAGAGTTTTTACTATTGTAAGAGGAGTGTATTTCTAAATTCAGAATTGGTAGGTGGAATTTTGTGGTGCTTGACTTAAAAAACTTCAAAATATTTTAAAGACTTAAGAGAAAACATAAAAGGCAAATTCTGTTGCAAGGTCCAAGACAAAAAGCAAAATTGTTTAACATTTTCTTTTTAGTCTTTCTATCCTTGAAAAAATTCATTCAGACATCACTATGGTACTTCAAATTTAGCTGATGATGGAGTTGGCAATTAGAACAACAGCCTGGACTCTGAAAAAGGAAATGAAAGCACACTAAAAAGATAAAGGAACCTTTTTTTCCCACGAAAAACTATGAAAGCATTCTTTTCAGTGCCATGATATGACTGATTAACACTGTTACTTCACTTACACAGGGTGCTTCCACTCTGCTGCTCTTGACTGATATACAAGAATACATATGCTCATGCACTTTCAGTGCTGGATTAGACACTAAAAGCCTTAAACGTATTTAAAATCTTAACTTTGGGAAAGACTCACATATAAAAGGTCATGTTGATAAAACAGTAAATACAGGTTTTGTACCGAAATAGCTGCATAATAAAAACTAAGTGAAGGTGCTGACAGTCGAAATATTGGAAGCTTAATAATACTTATTGGAAGTGTCCTTAGCATTCTAGAAAAAGTGTTCTCTTGGGTACACAAAGTTTATAATGATAAGCCAGCACGCCTGGAAAAAGACAACTTAATGGCTTGAAAAAAAAAAACAACCAAACCGCACTACAAAACCAAAAAAAAACAACCCACATATCAATAAAATGAATATTTAATTATCAACTCCAACTGACAGTACAAGCAAAATTATTCTCAATGAAGGAAAAAAAACAGGTATGTAATTGCAGCTTAGAGCATCCTTTAAGATGCTAGTTCCATACTGTAAACAAACTGGATATACATTCAGCAGGAAGAACAATCAAATGTCAAGAAATCACCCGTGACATTGTATCCCTTAAAATTTAATTCCATGTATAGTTGTTGTAGTTATTTCATTTTAGAATTCACTACTGAAAATAAGTGAGAGAGGAACCCACACCTTTAGCCTGAGGTTTATGCATTATAATTCCACCTCTTCTTTAAAATGTTATTTATAAAATCAGAGCAATGAGAAAGAAAAGCAGCCTAGGAAAGGAAATGAACAGCTTTCAAGCATCTCACAGAGCATTGCTACATTTTATTTAGATCATATAAATTACTTCTTTCAGAGATCAGAAGGATATGGGAATATGCTTCTAATAAACAGAAGAAATGCATTCAGTTCCAGCAAATTGAATTCATACCAGCAAGCCTCATGCACTAGTCGACAAAATGATAAAGCTTACCATGCAGCTTAATAGACCAAAATAAACAATTTTTTTTAAAAGGACAGCTTTCCTGAACTAGGCTTTATACTAAACAAAAAAATTTAGATAGTTCTGATTAATAGTTACTCTGAAATATGGCTGATGGATACAATTAATTACAAAATAAATGCAACAATTATTGTTAAGTACTTTGGGTATAAAATTCCTAGAATGGATTTGAAACTTTACTGTTTATGAATGTAACATCACACAAGAAAAGATTACTAAATCTTTACAGCAATTTGGGTTTATGTTCTGCTTCTGTCTTTTGCAAAGATGAAAATAAAGGTAGCCTGCAATGTTCTTAGTAAGTTTGGCACTGTTACTGTAAGTAGATAGGCTGCCACAGATCTCTCAGCCTTTACAGTGGTTCAAATATTTACCAGTATGCCCATTTTTTAAGAATAAGACCTTATGCTTTAATCTGTCCCCAGTCCATGACTATTTATTACCTTCTCAGAACTGCATTATGAGAAGGCAGAACTGACATTTTAAACCTTGACGTAACTTTACCACAGCTAAATAAAAAGGTAAGCCTGTTATCTTGTTCTTTCAAGATTTCTCTTTAAAAAAACAAGTATGACATAGGAGCAAACTAAAAATTACTGTAATTCTAATCAGGACTAAAAATTAGACAATAAACAGCAGCCACTGTGCACAGCAAGATCAAGACAAAATGACGTATTGTTAAATATAATAATTTAGTGCACTTTAATCAAATTTACTATACTAGGTACTGCTGCACATAGTGAAATCCCACTGAAAAAACACAGGTCAAAGCCTAGGTGCTCTAATGAATTTAAATGGATGAACAATTTCTTTGATGGAGAAAATACAGTAATTTAATGGGCCTGTAGATGCCAGACACACATTACCAGATCTAAGCAACTGCTCCATGTGTTTGCTGGAGATGTGAGCTGGACAGGGCTGCGTGGTAATCCAGGTAGTGAAAGCACTTTGATAGCAAAAAGTCATTATCTGTCACATAAATGGTTTCCACACTTGACCTTAAAATCATACTATTATCATGTCCTATATAAATCGTTGCTGTTATAGAAAAAATACACATAGGGCGTTCTTGGAGCATTAGAGTTCTGTTGATAAGTACACTGTTATGTTTCTCTGGGTAGATAAGGCCTAAAATGCTGTATTTTTGGCTGGAATACTTAGGATTTTACTCCTTGACAGTATTAAAGCTTTTTAAAAAGAAAAATCTGGTAAGCTCTGGCAGTTTACATTCTTTCTACGTTGCTATGCCAAATTTTAAAAACAAAATCTTACGGTTTTCTAAACATACCGTTATCTAGGAGACACTCTAGTTAATTTAAGGAACCCTGTTTCTTGGCACAGAAATAAAAGGTGCATTGGTGCCTTTTCTGCAGGTTTGTTCTTTATATTTTTGCTTGCTCTGTCCACAGGTATTTCCTGCGCCCTTCACTGAGATGTGCCGGGAGGGTTTACTTCTTGCTTTTTATGGGAAGTTGTAAATACACTACCACTCTGAGATTGCGACACATGACTTAAAACGTAATTTTTGTTGTTGCTGTTGCCTTTAGGCAACCTAAACTCAAGGTCGTCCTTTCGCTGGGGAGCTCAAACCTAAACTCGGAATTTTCTGGCTGTGATCCAACAGGCTTCTTTAAAGAGGCAGGTTCCTGTGCCAAAACAAAGCGCGGCTGGCAGCCTGGAGTCACGAAAATGAGGGATGGCACTGAGCAAACCTGCCTGCACAAGCTGTTAGCACTTGCGTGTCAAGAAGAGGTGCGACGTTTTCCCATTATTTTACCCATTAGCCAGCAGGCACGGTATTACGGCATCGGGAGGAACATACACGTATGTGTGTGTGTGTGTGTATCCATCCCCCCAAGACCTGAAGAAACGCGCTCCTTTTTTTACCCCCCACAACGTGTCGACCGGACAGAAAGGTGTTTAACGTTGTTTTCCGTTTGCTCTCTCTCGCAGGCAGAAAACGCCAGCACGAGGCAATTGGTGCTCGGTGCGGCTCGGGCTATCGGGACATCGCCGGGATGAGTTATCCCGCCGGACGAGCCCGGCAGCTCTCAACAAAACTTCGCTGAGTGACACGCCAGAGCTCGGGGACTGACCGGCCCACCGCCGGGACGGCAGCGGCTGCCGAGCGCCCCGGGGTCCCGCCGGGAATAGCGCCGACGGGAAGTTTTCCTGCCCCGCGGCCACGTCTCCCACCCGAGCGGGCGCGGCGCCCACCGCCGGCGGGATGGGGCGCGACGGGACGCGACGGGGCAGCGGGAGACCCCCACCCCCCGGCAGGCACACCCCCCT
>VZRO01008586.1:170285-346860 GCA_013397915.1 Daphoenositta chrysoptera
CCGGCGGCCCGGCCATGGGAGCGCCGAAAGGAAAGGCGGGGCTGCAGCGGAAAGGCGCGGGGCGTTCTGCGACGGCGAGGAAGCGACGGGGCCGGGATGGAGCGGGGCGGCCGCTCCCCTCCGCGGGAGCGACCTCGGGCAGCCGCGCCGCGGCCCAGGGGCAGCTGGGGGCTCGGATGGACAGAGCGAGAAACCTGCGGTCGAAACCGCTGCGCGTCCGTCACCCACAGCCGGGGTGCGGCTTGTGCCCGGGAACCATAGCAAAGTCTCCCGGAGCTTCCCAGGAATGGTGTGCAAGCAGGAGCAGTGACACGGTCTCACGGCCTCGAGGTCGGCGTTCGCTTTGCGGGAGGCCGCAGCACTGCGGGCCATAAGCGAGATAGAAAACTCCTCTCGAGGAGCTGTCGAGCTGCTGTATCAGAAAAAAACCACACCAGACCCGGTGTCCCTATTCTTGCAAAAGCAGAGCTTCACAATGCCTTGACAGCTGAATAGCAGAAGATGCTCGAGTGCAGGCAGAAACGAGTGAACAGTTCTTAAAATAAGAAAACCACTAGATTGTTGAAGAGTATTGTAGTATTTTAGATTGTTGTGTCAGCTGAAAGCTTACGAGGATGAGGGTACTTTTCTTAGTGGGCAGAGGAAAAAGAAGCATCAGAGAAAATAGGACTGTGGGATCTCCAGAAATTATTCTCCTTTGTGAAACTCTCTGATTATATTAATTCCAAAGTTTCTCTTGGCAGACTGCCCCAGGGTCTATGTGTTAATGTTATTCAAACTTACGTCCCCTGTGCTTTAGGTTAAGCCCACTGATTTTATATTGCTGGGAGTGAGCACATAGAACAGGTTAAGTCTTGCAGTTTGGTATGTCCTCACAAGGACTTTGATTTAAAAGATGATGAATTTAGTAAAGATTAGTAAATAACTTCGGAAAATTTTGAAATTTAGAATTCTGCTAGATGCAGTTGGACCCCATAATTTTAAAGGTCTTTTCCAACTTAAGTGCTTCTGTGATTCTGAAAGAATTTGGGCAGTATTCCCCATTGTTGTTCTCATCAGGCTTCCTTGTTCAGTAACCAGTATGCTGTCCAACACATTTCTTCCAGTGGCGGTTCATAAACCAAACTGTGGGCTGTGCAGCAGCGCTCTGCAGCTCCCTCAGCAGTACTAATGGGAATGTGCTGCCCACCCTTGACTACTGCAGGACATAGCAAAGCAGAGAGCTGACGACTTTTGACAGGCTTTGGTCTTCGTCTTAAAGCTGAAGTGGATAGGCTGTAACCTCCTTGTGTTATGCCTGCAGTAAAAAGGGTAGCGTTGGGCAGGGCTCAGGGGCACAGCTCAGCACTCGATCGTCAGTAGAGCTTGGACCAGGGCCTTTGCCACTGCAGTGGAAATCAGAAGCGGCATATCACTGTAGGGGATCTGCTGCTGCAGCCTCTGAATGGGAGCACACATGGGGACGAGACTGCTGATGAAAAGAATTGGGCATTGTGGTGTCACAAACTCAGAGGACACTGCCCCGGGTCAGTCTGCACATAGCTGACCTTGTGCATCCAAAGAGCTTGTTCTTTCTTGATTTGAAATGAAATCTCCTGCGGAGCCCAAGAGAGGCACTCCGCCAGTCTGGGAGAAGTGGTAATCATTCCTACTAGGCCAATGAAGACTGCCTGCAGACTTTGCTTTATTTATGTAATTTGGCCTCCGTAAACTAGCTGAAGAAGCACATCCTTAACAGCTGGTTTCAGCAGTATACAAGTGAGGAACGGCAACTTTCTTCTGAGGATATTTGCCAAAGCATTCTCTAAAGCCCTCAAACAGCATGTTTCTAACTTTTAGTGGAGAATCTTAAGAGCTGCTAGAATACAAATACAAATTGCTGTCACCCCCAGTTTTACAGAGAAAGAACAGAAGCAAAGGCAGTTGTATTCTGACATGTTCTCTGAAAGAGGAAACACTCAAAATTAGCAGTCACGTTTTGAAAGCTAAAGCCTAAAGCCTTTCATTAATACATGCTTAACAAAAGTGCAGACATAAGTTTCACTTAGATGGGAAGAAAGAATCCATATCTACTGATACTCTGGACAGTACCGACTGTCAAAGTGTGCAGTCTGCTAAAACCATAGAATTCTTCAGTGTGTGCTGTGAATAGGGAAATTTCCTTTCATTTTCTTTCCTTTCTTTTCTTTGTAGCTCACAAATATAGAAATGTGGATAAGTTAAAAAAACACATTTGTCAGAGTGATGTATTTTTCATTGTCTTAAGGAGAATCAATCAGGGCATTTACATTATTAATTTTGATTCAGGATTCAAGCCACTCTTTTCACTGCAGTGCAATTTACAGCTGTAGAAAGAAACTTAGCTAATGTTTAATTAATCAAGGGTTGGGTTACTTTGTACTGCGGATAAGAAATTAAAATTCCTACCATTTCAAGAGGGAAAACAATAATTACGCAAAGATGGTGGTTAATTTGTTTGTTCTGTATTGACTAGTGAAACAAAATACCAGCTGTAATTATGCAGCCTTAATTCCTTTATATACAGCAGCTGAGCAAAATATTTGATAAGAGAGGTGTGGCCTGTATCAATACCATAAATGCACCACTTAAAGGATATGGTGTTTATTTGTAAAGCAACACGTTATTATCAATTTACTACATGATGTACTGTTTATTTAGCACAAGGATGTTTGTTCTTCTTGTTAATCTAATATTGTTTAGCTAGAGCTAACATGGCTATTACTTATCAGCAAAAATGAATTAGTGTTTACAATTTCAGGGAAAAACTTCATGCTAAACACACGCTAAGAATTAGTTGTTTTTGAACTGTTGTTGTAATTGCAAAGGAGGAAGAATGTGGATTGTGCTGTAGATAAGACAGATTTTTCTCTATGAGGGTGGTGAGAGAAGTATCCCAGAGAGGCTGTGGATGCCCTGTCCCTGACAGTGTTCAAGGTCAGGCTGAATGGGGCTTGGAGCAGCCTGGTGTAGGGGAAGGTTCCCTACCCATGGCAAGGGGACAGAACTAGATGATCTTTAAGGTCCTTTCCAACTCAAACTGTTTTATGATTCTATGATAAGAGGCTTTTTCCTTTATGTCTGCCTTTCAGTGTTCCTTTAGTGTCACGATATCCTGGGGGTATGTTTGAATAGCATCACGAAGTGATTCTTCTGACCAACAAGGACAGTAGTTCGAAGCCTTGAAAGTAATTTTGCAAATGGTGGGTTTATTTCCAGTTTTGCTACCTGCTGTGTATTCTCATCCTGATGTTGTTTCTCATTAGTTTTGCTTCCTGTTTTGTGGTTGCTTTTTTGTTTGTTGATTTTGTGTGTGGGGTTTTTTGTTTGGTTTGGTTTGTTTCTCTGTTTTTCTTTGTTGAGGGGAGGTTGGTTGGTTGTTTTTTTCCCTGAAGGGGGAGTTATTACCGTTTCAAAGCTTGCCTAAGTTTTGCTTTTTGTCTCTCTTTAAAAATTCAAGATTATTTACCAGGCTAAAGGGCTTCATAAGTCTGGCTGCAGTATCAGAGTATCAGCATGTGTTTCATATTGACTAACTGTTGTTTCACAACAGAGATAATAGAAATGTAATTCAAAATCTACTCAAATAGTTCAGGGATTGTAATGACATATGGAGAGAAAATATTTCTCCTGTTGTATCTGATATATTTAGTTTTGTAATGCAAACCCTACACAGAGAGCAGTAGTACAAACTTTACTACACAACAAAATAACAGTATTAAGTGAAATATGCACATTTTAATTAATATAGCCTCAAGGCACAAAGAGAACTTTTAATGCATTTCGTAAGAACTCTCTGAATTTGATCTATTTCTGTGTTGCAGCTACCTACTCTCTGTGCTGCAAATGAGAAACAGAGATGACCATCTATATGTCAAGAATAGTAAATTAGGTGTGAAGATGCTGTTTATTTACTCTAAGTGCCACTGGTTTGAGTATTTTTTAAAAGAACTAAGAGGAACCAAATTACTACTTAAATAGATGAGACATTGTGAAAAAGCAAATAGAAGATATGCTACAATCCAGACTGGCCAAACAGAATTATCTTGTATCTTGTTAGCAATAATGCTCTTAGAAAGTAAGCTAATTATCATTAGTGTAAACCAGATGAGAGGATTAAAAAATAAAGAATGTGAAGAAAAGCAGATGTGATTTCATGGAGTGTTCAGGCCAAATTAAGCCTTAAGACTGCTATCTTGCAAGGTAAACAAAACTTTATTGAAAACTTTAGATACTTTTCCTTTTTAAACTTCTCCCCTTCCCATGTTTTGCTTATATGGAAAAGAGTATTGTGGGAAGGTTGTAGTTCCCAGCTACTATTCCTGTTTTCTGTGTTCGTAGAGACCTGAATGTGTACTTAGCAGTAGATTCAGTTCAAATGGCTCTTTTATGTATGACAACATTGATATTTAGCTACAGTTAGGAATTCCCTTCCTGAGACCAATGGATGGTATAATATTTTTGCTGGAGGCTAATAGCTTGTGCTAATTTTAGCACACACATGAAACAGATCTGATTTATTTCTTGATATATAATTAAGAGTAGCATCACTTTAGCATCAGACATATCTCTTGAGCCTCTTTGCTAGAGGGATCAATTAGAAACCCAGGCTAGTTCTCATAAAGAGGTAGATTTGATTTTTTCACAAGCTTGCGTGGCTGCTTGTAACCTACGGACTACAAATCCATGGCCCATGTCCACCCTCCCGCCTTTCAAAATGGCTAAAAAGTGTTGCCTAATTCTCTCTCAGTCTTGACTAAGTGAGATGGTGTATGTGCCACACTGATGAAGTAAGCCACAGTTTTCATTTAGTGGGTACTTCCCTAAGAAATTATTTAAATAAGAAAAGGAGTCTGAAGATAAAATGTCTAATGGCCATGTGAACCCTTCATCAGAAGCTTTAGACACTACAGCTTTCCTGCTGGCTCTCCCAGGAGGGCCTTTAAAATCCTCTCCAGTGGAAATAATGTGTTTGGTTTGTTAACAATGAAAGCTTCTACTACAGCCAGTAAAATTCATGCCAGAGCTGAAGTGGAGGGCCTAGCCCTGTGAAAGCCTTTTGGATCTGCAGTTCACGTGGATGTTGGTGTGAATCCTGCACTTGGTACTTTGAGAGATGATCGTTGGCTTAAGGTTCAAAAATACAGCCCCTTCTGTATCTTCAGTGTTTAAACAAGAAAGATGTTTTTCCTTCTGTTGTTTGCATCGTAATTATGTTACTTACTTCAACAATGATGTCAATCTGCTCCAGATTTTTCTTTCTTAATGAAGCTATTTATTCTTTCCCTATTTTTCACTTGCTATTTTCAATTATCTTTTTAATATATGTCTAATGCAGTCATTTGTTTATGCACAAAGCTAGCCGTTAAAGTGAAGATCAGAATAAAAAGGGGAATATAGATACATTAAATATACTTTAGTTAGAGACCATAAATTAAATATATTTAACCATAAATTAAATATATATATGTTAAATATATATAACCATAAATTAAAACATATTAACATATCAGCTAAACCACAAATTCTTTACCTGAAATGTCTGTAAATGTAAAACAAGTGTTATCTTTCTTTGCATATTGGTGAAAGGCCATTCAAATTAGATCAAATTTATGTACTGTTGTTTCATTACACCATCATCTTTCATGTAAGTTAGAATGTGCAATGTCCTTCTGTCTGCAGCCTAAGATTTAACATGTAAAAGCTGAAGAATAAAGTGCACAAAACCAAAATCTATTAAAAAAAAAATTGAAAGGAATGAAAATTCCCTCTAAGCTCTATTCTTTTTTTTATTTTCATCTTCCTCATTGTTCCTCTATAAAATGTTTGCAACAATTTTAACTTCATTTTCTGAATGCTGATGCTTATGCATCAATCATTTGTTAAATGCAGCTACTGCCATTTCTGCATAGTACATGAGTCAGATTTTTTTTCCAAACTAAATTGACTTGTGCTCTCTCCAGAGAATGATCAACAGCCACTGTTTAAAAATTCTCATTAGGCACTTTAACATTCAAGCTGTGGCTCTGCCATGGTTTCCAAGGTCTTGACATATAACCCTAGTGATTTCTGTATTGGTTTGATCATACAAATAAATTAGCTAAGTATCATAACAATCCATCTGCAAAACATCTGTGTTTCTATGCTGCTGCTATCATTAATGCTACAAAGGGAAATCCTTTAAATAAGGAATAGTTGTTGTTTGAAAATATCAGAAGAGAGAAGAGATCTGGCTTACAGTCCAAATGGAATCAACACAACCACGTCTGGAATTGCCTTACCAGCAGGAATCTCATCTCTCTAGCGTAATTTGTGTCCCTTTCTGAGTAGTTATTGCTGTGTTGCTTTTCTTAAATTAAAGCCCATACGGCAGAAAATAATGAATCAGAAATGAAGAATTCTTATTCCTTCCTACTGCTTAGTGGACTGCTGATTGCTAAGGCAGGCGAGTCTAGGCAGGGATTGTTTGTATGTATTTATTTATTTTAAAAATTTTATAGAATAAATTTTGGTTGTCTGAGTCTGTGGACATATTTATTTTACTCTAAAAATGACTTCAGGAAGTGTGGGGCACTTGGAAATACATGTATAATTATTCTTCTTCTCCATTATACATTTTTCACATGCGTGTATATCCACTTTGGAATGCTGCTTCTGTGGCCTGTCCTCTGTGTCTTGTAGCTGTGACTTTTGCATAAAAACTTTGACAAAGTCCTTTTGAAAATCATACTTTTTAGTTATTTTTCCTTGTGTGTCTGTGTAGCTGTATTCTAAACAGGTGATTGTAATTCAGCCTCTGTTTCTGACAATGTAATAAGGAGATTGTTCACACTTGAAAGTTAATTCTGACTAAAGTAGATGTAAATTTAATTTCTGTAGCTATTGCTGAATGACTCCACTTGTGGTAGTGCTTATTTGAACTCTGCTTATTTGAAATAACTTTCAAATATGAGACTAAATCAGAATAAGGAATGTTTCTCTAGGAAAAGATGTAAAAACATGAAGGTGTTCAGAATATTTATAACTCATATTGTGGACAAGCTGTGAGAAGTCTTCGGTGGGACATGCTCTAGCTTTGTTTGGGTTTTCAGGTGATAAAAATATCTTGAAGTGTCTTTGTTGTTATCTCTGTTGTCACTTAGATAAGAGACTTTTTATCTAATTTGAAATTTACCTAAGAATTCTGCTTTCTTGGAAGGAAACTGGTGACAATCTTCTAGAGCAAGTTATTTACTGGATTCCAGTTCCAGAAAAAAAGAGCATGAATGGTGGACAGACCAGTCTTCTCGCAAAGAGGGTGGTACAGTCTGTCTGCAGTTTTCCACACAAATTTAAATAATTTATGTAATCCCAGAAAGATTTTATGCCTTCCTCAAGTTCTTAGAAAGAGCTGTCACACATAAAGTGGAAGAGCTATCCGCTGTGGGTATGAAAATTCCATTTTCCTGGATGCACTATCTGCTTCTGTGCATTTTTGAAGCATTTGTGGGGTCTGAACAGTGGTTTGCTTTTAAGCATAGCATGCTGCAATACTTGCATTGAAAGGCTTGTAAAAGATGGAGGGGATGGGAAAATAGTGTGTCATGAGTGCAGAAGTCTCTGTTACTAGTTCTCTTGCCTACTTCAGCAATGTGTCAACCTGCAATCACAAGCTTTCACTAGAAAGCTGCTGGTTCTGCTTCTGTAACGAACAGAATCTTGAAAATAATGACCGTGAATGTAAAAATCCAAATTCCGCATAGAAAGAACCGCCAGTATGACACTTTTGAAAAATTTCTGCACCAAAAGCAACCTTTACTTAAAACTGGCAATACTGAAGTTACCGCTGGCTACTACTTTGTAATGTTTTCTGCAAATGCTGCAATGTCTAGCCTGTCCCACTTCAAATTAACGATTTGTGACTTGTACTTCTAGGGGGAAATGTAGTCGTACCACTCTTCTCGAGTCTGAGTGAAATAAAAGCTCTTTTCTTATTGAAGCTGTGGCATGACCTTGTCGAGTACTTCTTGACATGTGGGGATTTAAAAGTGTGCACAAGTACAGCACAGCACTTGAACACAAGAGGCAAAGGAGTGTAGAGTATTTAAACAAAAATGTGGTAGAAAATTTAGTTTGACAGAATGCAATTGCAAAAATGTGATTTAGTCAGAACTCCAGGGAAAACCTTGTTCACAGTGCAGTGGAGATCTCTGAGGACCATAAATACTTCAGATATAAGTTTAATATTGCATCTAAAAAACAGTGCAGCCAATAATTCAGCCTGACACCATGCTGGCGTATTATTTAATACCGTCTTAAAGGCAGGAATACTACCTATGAAGTCATTAGTGTTAATGCCTGCTATCTGCCTAGAAATGTGCTCTTTGACAGTTACTTGTTACCTTGAAAAGAAGAAATAATACAGCATGTATGTCGTATGACTTACACATAATAAACTTTCAGAGTTAATAGTCTTTCAGAAGATTGGAGTATATAGTAGCACTTGGTGGAAACAAGTATTTGTGAAACTCTTAATTCTAGGACTGAAACAAACCCATTATCTCTTAGTGTGCAGAAGGAGCCAGTGGGGGATCCACCTTTCATGTACCTCTCATGTGGTCTCCTGTAAGATTATCTTGAGCTGGTGGGATTCCATTCAGGGACCAGTCATAAGCAAAACAGCCACGATTTGGGGAGCTGGAGTTGGGGTTCTATACCTAATGTTTTCTTCCTGCCAATCTTTTCTTCTTATTTTCCTCCTGCCAATCTTTTCTTCTTGTTTTTCTCTGCCCCAGTATGGTTTATGCATGGGTAATCTTCTCTTTTCGAAGTTTCTGCCCTGGCATATGTTCTCCGTGAGTCAGAGTCCCTTTGCAAATGTCTTGCTACTGGTAGTGATCATCTGTGGGCTGTAGCTCTTCAGGGGTGTCCCTGCTCTAATGTGTGTCACTAGTGGACCACAGTCCCTTCAGGGCATCCTCACTGTGGGCTGCAGTCCCTTCAGAGCACCTCCTCTGCATATGGAGAACTTCTGAAGAGCCTGTCTCCATTCATGCCCTCAGCGATGTCCCCATCCATATGTCTTCTCTGTTCATCCTTTCTGGCAGCTGTCACATTTTTTAAACGTCTGAACAGAGGCACCATGTGGTTGGTTGAAATTTTGGTGTGGGACATGGGGTGCATATTGGTTGCAGAGCCAGCTGGAAACAGCTGTGATTACTCAATGCAGTTGTTGAATGTCTCCCTGCAGGGCACCCTTGCAGCTCCTGGATACAGAAACCCTCACATTTGTGCCCAAAAAACATCTGGGTGCGGTCTCTCTGCATAGCATGCTGTGCCCCTGCAAGACAAACTTCTACTGAGTGGATTCCAAAGACATCCCAGGGTAGTTCAGGGTTTACCCAAATAGTAAAATCTGTTTTGTTTTGTTTATGCTGTAGTTGTGTCTTGTTACTTAATGTTTATGAAATACTTGAAACTGTTATAGAAATCAATTGTATTTCTTGTTAGTAGAAATGTCTCATTGAAAATGGCTCCTCCTTAAGGATGTTAGTGTGTCCACTGGACATAATAGTTGAAAACAGAGGATAAAAATTAAAATACATGGAGCTAGAAGCGAGTCTATTCAGAAATTATATGTGATAGTGATTTGTTCACGGCACTGACTTTCTTCGAAGAAAGAAAGTGCTTTCAATTACCAAATATGAGTCTTGCAAAGCAATGGATTAATATGAAGACTGAGGAAATGCTGATCATCACTGGAGCAAAGCTGCTGTAATGATTTATATCTGAAGCTGGTGATAGGCACCAGCTTTATCTGGTGTAAATGCTGCGGTTAATTTCCTTTTCATAAACTAATACAGTACCAGAAGTTGTTATGCTTTCCATGATTCTCCATAGTCTGTTATTTGCCTTCTAGTATCGATTCAAGAGCCCTTTAACTTTTTTACTTTTTTTTTTTTTTGGGTTACATTTACATCTTGATGCAAAAGATCAAGATGTAAATGCTGTAGTTAAAAAGCTCTGGGCAGATTAGGAGGGTTCTTCAATGAAGTCACCTGACTGTGGAGTAAGCTAATGGAGGAAATAAAAATGAATTTAAACTGCAATTTGCAATGCTTGCCTGCTAGGGAAATCTTTTTTTGTATGTATGTTACTGCTGACAGAATTACATTAATAGAAAGGTTAAAAACCAAAGAAATCAGCAAGAAAATGAGAATTTGAGCATGCTTGGTTTAAATGTACACTGGAGACAAAGAGTTCAGGGTCCCTTGTGAAGCATTCATTGAATGACCTAAAGATTTGAAAATGCATAGGAACTGTGGTGATGGCTGCCTTACATGAAGCAGAAATAAACATAATTGTCCTCATTTTAATTGTTAATTACACATAAAAATTTAAAAGGAAAGTGGAATTTTTTTCCTGAATACTGATCACAGTTAATAGGAGCAGATTTTTTTACAGCTGAGAGAGTCTGAAGACATCTGGGTCTCAATAATCATTAAATCTGAGACACAAATCATCTCAGCAAAATGACGATCATGCTGGCATTTGTTTTTCAATTCTTCTTGGCTGGTACGTTTTGTTTTCTGGCTTGCTTCTCTAAAAGCAGTATGGGAAGGGTCAAGTCTGTTACATGTCAGGCTTGATTTTAACTTGTGTTGGGGCTCTTTTTTGTTGTTGTGAATTCGTTTTTAAAATTGTAGGTGTTTTATTTCACAGAATATGCATATGGTTCCTCTAAGATGGGATCTTTTAAAATACTTAATCTGACTTCTGAATGAAATACTACTTTGAGTATGAATGAAAGAAAATTAGTTTGAAAGATAAAGGGCTGGAGTGAAATGAACATAAAGTTTAGGTGCCATAATGTGGGCATCTTGTGAAAAACCATCCTAGGATGTGCAGCTCAGCTGAGAGTGGGCTGAGGACCATTTGCTTTAGAAGCACCTTTAAATAAAGCTTCCTGTGAGGGTGGAGGAGCACGTTCAGGTGACCGACAGAATGCACCTCTACAGATGAACCACATGGTGTCAGGAAAGCATAGCCCAGCGCTGCTCAGGTGTTGAGATTTCACTCAGGCTGGATGTGGCTAACGTTGAGGTATCTTATTTTTGTTATGTGGCTTCAGGAAAAGGCTGGCACTTATACTTCTTTATTCTTACTTTTCTTTTTTCCTTGTTTTTCAATCTTCAGGTTTTCTTGACCCCTCCACCCCACGCTCCCACAGTCTTTATCTTGCCCTTTAGCTGCATATATTGTTTGCTAAAATGCTGGTATAATGAAGTCCTGCTGGTAAAATAAAATCCTGCTGGAATACATTTGGCAGGAGCTGTGTGCAGGCAACACAAGCCTTTCCTGTTTTTTTTTCTGTGCTCAGAATTTTTTCCCTGAATTGCAGCTTGAAAGAGTGAGTCTTTAAAATAAGCTCTCTGGCTTTAAAATTATTTGTGCAGGGTGGTAAATAAGTAGGTTACACATCTGCTCAAAAATCAGCAAAACTCCCGATTATTTTAATTAGGGAAAAAGATGTTATGAATTGAGTAAACATCAAGGAGAGCTAGGTAACAACCTGATTTTTTAAAAGGATTTAAATGAGTTGGCTCTCCCTTCCCTCCCTTCCCCAATACTTTGTTTCTAACCTTTGCACATGCATTCTGCAAGGTACTGATCAGTCCTCTCAATCTCTCCCAATTCATGAACATTTTGCAAAGCCAAAGCAGCAACAGTTTTAGTATCTCTGTCCTGGAAAAAGCACAGTTCTTGTTGCAGCCAGTTTACCTGCCACTGTGCTGCTTTGAGCATCGAAGAGTGGAAAAGTAAGTAAGGAATGGGTCTGATAAGACAAGAGGAGAATGCACTGTAGAAATGTGGACACATTTCTAGCCAAGAACTTCCTCTGTAGAAATATAGTGTGCTATATTTAATGTATCTCAAATTAAAACACAGAACCATGTCTAATACCAGGGTGTGAAGGTATTTTGAGCATCTAAAATCTAGGTGTGTCCCCAAATTTAACAGCTTTTGTTTGTGTTTGTGTTGGAAAGTACTACAGCTTCTTAGAAGTCCTTGCTTGTCCTTCAGACAGAGCAGAACTTATTCTGACACCAAGTAGGTTCTTCTGGATACTCAGTAGTTGCCAGGTGCGCATGTTTTTGTGCCAGCATACTTGGTAGAGAATTCACAGTTCAGTTTTGTGCAAGTGCCTGCTGCAACAAAAAAGAAATTTAGGTTGTGACTGCCTTTTCAAGGAAGCATTCATCAGAAGATACATTTGTCCAATAACGGGTTGGTTTTAGACTGGGATTTACTGGAGTGATGATTTGGGGAAGGCACTCACTGAGAGAAAAGAGGCACAAAACCAGAATGGAGTAGATCCTATTAACTCTAGTTTGTCATAGCGTAAAATGAATACTGTCTGAATGTTGGCTCTTTCAAGCCACAAGAAACCCTGTCAGAAAAAACCCCAAACAATTAAAAAGAACCGTAACACACTTTTGAGTTAATAAATGGAAGCTGTAGTGAGCGCCAGAAAATGAAGTCCTCAGACTCTACTTCTGACTGATGTATTTGCTGGGGTATTTTTCAGAATATGGAAGGAAAAAGTGATATATGCTAATGCAGATTGTACGTCATGTATGCAGTCTTTCTAGTTATGTAAATTTTTTTACATCTGTTTGCATCACTTTGCTTCCTATTGCCTAGCTAAAGCTTCCTGATACTTCAGTGCTGTAATTCTTTGAAATCTGATGCAAATATATTTAGAACGCAAATATGAGGTAACAAAGCATTGTGGCTTACAGGGAATTTCCATATACCACACTTTAAATGAAGCTTCCTATGCATTTCCTTTATGATTCAATCGGTCTCCCCAGCCTTTGACGTGGTATTCTAGTACATTTGCAGCTTTTCCTTTTTCCTAAATCAAAATTGGCCTATGGCTATCTTAACCATTTTGATGTGGAAACCTAATTTTCTGTCTTCCAAGGCTATCAAAAATAGTCAAATTTGGAATGAAAAAGCCTTCATGAAATAAAGAAGAAGAAAAAGGAATATATAAAGCTACAGTACAATTTGCACTTATAATATGCTGTATCCCTGTCACTGTCCTGACTCTTTACACATCCACTCTGAATTAGTTTAAATAGTCATTAACATTCCACAAAGTGCAGTGTATAATAGGGATTGTGATGCTGATTCTGGGCGAGTGGCAGTGTTAACTTCAGGGGGTTGTTTAGTATTCATTGTACACACTTTGTAAAAAGACAAAACATGTTTTTCAAACTTCACTGCACATCTGTGCATCCTTGCATGTGTATTATGCGCCCCGGTGGCCACTGAGCAAGCTGGGCCAAATCTGCCATTGGTTATAATGTTAAAAATCTGGATAAATTACATTATTTTAAAAACAGAGATAATCTCTTTACACCACTGTTGTGGAAGGCAGATCAGGGGCCCACTGTTTGTTTTTGGCTACTGTAATCGGTTGATGGTCTGTGTTTAATGATATTACAGGCCTACAGTCTCAATTCAATTTGCTGTTTTTAAAGACTTATCTGATACTCTCCTTAGGAAGAAGTAAAGAAAGAAAAAGATTTGAATGCCAGCCTCTTCTGCTTTTGGCAGAGCCTCCTGGTCTCTATTTTCTACAAGTACCTACTCCCTTCAGGGGCTTTTCTTGTCCTCCAAGTCAAAGCCTTAGATACTCACAGATTTTCTTGGGTGTAGTGCTGGGTTCTAGGTAAAGGTTTTATATGGTTGCATATCAATGCACTTTGTCTTAAAAACTACAGGGTCAACTCTAACTGTGTATATTCTGCTGTATATCCTTCTGGAGTGCTAGAAATGAAACCTAGTTCTCATGTGACAGAACATACCGCTGCACACAGACGTGTGACATGTAGTTTGATAAATTGATTTTGGTTTTTATTTATGCTGAGTTATGTGGTTCTGGTTGCTCTTTCTAACTTGCTTAGTCTATGTTACACAGCATCAACATGATTGTTCTTCCAGCTATGGAAGTTTCAGGGTTAACTTTATACTGAGCTGTATTTAAAGGAAACAGATGCACAAGAATGTTACTGGGATAAATTATTTTTGTTTGTTTCTGTATGCTTACTGTCAGCAGAAATTATGCTAGTAAAGCATGTATGAGGTAAGATCCTCTGCTTCATGGTTCATAGTATTTAGAATCATAGACCATTTCTGAACTAACTGTAATTAGGGAGAAAACTTTTGTGCCAGCTGTCATTGTTAACTAGTTCACTGTCTGAGTATAATGTATGGTGGTTGCAAGAGGTGCTTTGTGAATGTGCCAAAGATGTATTCTTTTTAGTTACAACTTTTGGAATTGGGGGAATATATTGAATCACCTTTATACAGTGACTGGAAAAATAATCTAAGATATTTTTCTAACCTTTGCCACCACAGTTTATAGGAATTGACATTTATAACACTTCATTCTGAATCACTGACATTATCTGACAGTATATTTATTCTTTCAATGATGCTGGTAACAAATTCCTCAGTTCATAATGTAGGTTGTTGATTGATCCTGTCTGCCAACCCAGTCTGTGACTGGAATTCTGAACATTTTTTCTTAATTTCATTGGGCCCACCCTGCTTGGTAGTGATGGTTATTTTAAAGAAGGTATATAAGAAAAAAAAAAGTTATATGATTTCCTCCCTGGGGCAAAAATTGAGGAAAAACTCTGTAACAAAAATTTGATTGTAAAGCACTAAATTCATAAAAGTATATGGTGCAAGATGTAGTTGATCTGTACAGAACTGCAATCAGTGCATGTAGTTTTGCCTAGAAGTTTGCTGAAATTTAGTTACGCTTGATATATCAAGTACATGTAACTACTAGCATGTGCTTCTGGCATCTCTGTTTATGGTTCCTATTCTTTCTACTTACATGAAAGCAATTGTATAAACACCCAGTAAGAACTTATTGGTTGTAGGTGGTATTAAATGCAGCCTGCAATCTCTTCTTCACAGCCATTGCTCAAGTACAACTTCATCTCAGTCCAAATCTGTGTTCCTTCTGTTTACTGAACAGTGATACTCATGTTGTTGTTTTTACCAGTATACTGCTGTACACACCTGTAACTTCCTTCCCTGACACCTCTGATGACATCACCTTGCAGCAAAGAATAAATGTTTTTATCCTTTTCGCTGGTGGTAGTCTACAAAAAAGACCACAACCACCAATTAATCTGTTTAGTCTCAAGGCTGAGCAGTGCATACTCTGTGTTGCACTGATTAAAAGTGGTTGTCTTCACCTTTGCCTAACCTTGAAGGTATCACTGAGTGACCCCAAAGCTATCTTTTGAGGTGCAGTGGATTTATCTTTGCTCCTTTCTTCTCACACTACAGCCTCATCTTCTTGCTCAGCCAAACCATGCTATCTGCCTAGAAATCCATTTGTCTCATTTCCGTGTGGCAATGACGATTTTCATCCTACCTCTCATCTTAGTTGTGTTGACCACAGAGCAGCGGTCCCATCAATGTCATTGTTTTTGGGGTTCATCAAAGCTTTTCATTAAAAGCTTTCATCAGCTTTTCAACAGGGTGTTGATTTAAGTGTTAGGAAACCTCTGTGAGAATAGCCTTCATCAAAAAATAAATGCAGAAAAACATGAAATCTCTTGCACTGTGCTTGTCCTTGGCACAGCTGTAGCTTGCCAGCTGCCCCAATTGATAAATTTAATAGTAGTATTGCTAGAGAGTGAACTAGGCTTTGTTACATCACAGTTAAAAGGCTTTAGGGCTAACACCAGTTGACTCAGGAGAAAAAAAAAATGCGAGTTTGCAGTTTGTAGGTTGTTTAATACTGTATCAGGAGGACAAAAAATTCCTTCATCTGTGAGTCGACTCTATAGAAAGAAAACCCAAAGAAACTGAAATTGAAGTGCAATAGCTGGAAATTACTCTTAATGATGAGAATAAACAGAGACCAAGCAAAGAAAAGGCCACAAAAGGAGTAAGACCCAGAAAGGCTCGATTTTTTATTTCCTCAGTATTGTGGTGACATGACTTAAATTTCTGTGGCTTGCTTTATTTGGTATTGATTGATCACTCCACAAAGAGCTCCCTGACTCATCTGAGCTTATTGCTAAATATCTCATTTTTTGAAAAAAAATTTCATGTTTGGAAACTCGCTGAGCTGACAAAATTTTATGTCTGTGTCTACAAATTGCTAGTTCTTAAGCAGGAAAGCTTCAAATTTTCCCCCATTGTCCCGCTGTTCTTCTTCAAACCTGCCCTAAAGGATACACCACTCTGAACACAATAAATGTTCAGTCACCTTGCTTGTTGAGTCTGGTCTTAAACGTGAAACAGAGGACTTCAACAGTTATATACTTCTTGTAAAATGGAAGAGACAAGTATGTTTATTTGTTTTACCTCTGATTTGAAGCAGTGCTTTAAGAGTGAAAAGTTTTTTGTCTTACTTCCCAACTAAAATATCCCAACAGAGATTCAGTGGGCCTGAACTCTAACATTCTATCTGGCAGCACCTTCTACGTATAAGAATCTCTGCTGCTTATGCATCTTAGAAAACTCTTTTTATGTTAAACATCCATACCAGCTCCTAACGGAGTGGTTCTCAAGTACAGCAAACCTCCAGGTCTCTGCAGCATGCTCTGTCAGGGAGGGCTCCACAAGATGGCAATGTGTATCCAGAATCTGTTTCCATCTGCTTCAGAGACAGAGATCTTCCACGTGCATCAGCAGATTTTGCTGGTGGAATAAAATATTTAAAAGTTCCATATGACAAAACCTAGATTTAATTAAATAATTTTGATTATTTTGCTTAAATTAAAATCATTCTGCCTTGTTTTAATGTTGCTAGATTAATGTGCAAAAATAGAATTGCTCTGTACAATGTATGTTATTTTCTCCTGACACATTCCATATCATAAAATTTATCTTTGATCAGGCAGTATTATTTTATTGAGACAGATGACTCTGTTTAGCAAATACAAGTAATTATGTCCATTCATAATTCAAGTAATACCCTTTATTAGAGAAGGAGTCATTGCAAATTAATTGTTCCTGTCTTTGTACCACTTTCTCTGCTCAACTTAGTTGAAGATTGCTTTTGAGAGCATCCTGACTCATACATGTAAATTGTGAACCACCTACAAATTAAGGATGTCTTTGTGGGGCAGAGAAGTGAGCAGGAAGGAAGTTCTCTTGTCAAAAGAGATAGGCAGAGAATACTTTCCTGGTGATGAAAGACAGGGAAAACTCCCTTTCAGCCTGCACAGAAGGTAATCCTTGCTCCTTTATTACTGCTGGGCTCTGGTGCCTTTCTTCTTTGCATGAAGTAATGGATAAAAAGAGGCTGTTGGTCCCAGCGGCTGGGTGCAGTAATACACGGGGAGCAGAAGGGCTCAGAGGCTGCACTTCACCACAGAAGCAAAGTGGAATCAGGGTGATCCCCAAGGAGGCTGTTTTAGCAGATTTTTAACAGTTTATTACAGACACACAAAAAATGAAGCTCAATTGTGAAACAATGAAAGAAGAGGGAGCAGGACTGTGAGAGAGAGGGAGAGAAAAACAGTTCCTCCAGAAACTACTATGCTATTCAGACCTGGTTCCCAGTGGATGACTGTGCCTTATGGGGTCTAATAGGTATGAGCTCCAATCTAATCTTGGCTGGCAGTTGGAATATTCAGAGACTGCTGGGGAACACCAAGTTTCTCTTTCTGGGGGTATCTCAGGTGATTAATAATGTCAGAATGCATGCCTTAGCCTCTCCATCTTTGGATCGCTAATGCGGCCTCTCTCCTTTCCTTGCCTGCCTATTTCCAAGAAACTTCCTTTGAGACCCCTTTGTCTTATTTGGCTGAAATTGAACATAAAGTTCAAATATTGCCAAAGGGAAAGAGACCGGCAGAAACAGACTGAGATATGGGCACACAGCAAGAGTATGTAAAAGCAAGTTTTCATCCTTCATGGTGGTGGTGGTAAAAACAGAGCGAAAAAATTCAATTTCTCTTCCTCAGCTTAAAATTTTGAGGACATACATGGTCAGTACTGAGGAAATGAGGCTGAACTGTATCTTCTGCCACACATGAAATGATATGTATTTTAGCAATGATGCAACTATTTTGGGAGATCAATGTTTACCTGTATGGGATTCCCCAAGACGTATGGAAATGCACTTTCTGTGCTGGTGGGCTGCTTCTCTCCTTTTACCCTCCTGGTCTCCTGAACTGACAGGAGTGAGCTAATTTTCACCACTAGAGAATCTGAACATTTCTTACTGTACATGGTCACCAGTTTTCCTGTAATAAAGGCAGCTCTGTAGAAATGCACATTGCTGAGGAAATCCAAAATACTTGCTTCTGTGTAACTTAACCTGTGAGGTCTAAGCATGCATCTTTAAAGATTTCATTCTGGCGTGTTGTTGAATGTGTTTTAATTACTTTAGTCAAGTAATAAACTCTTCACACCATGTTGCTGTCCTGCCTCATTGTAGTCTATCTTTAGAAAATATCTAGGAATTTTGTAGTATATTGAAAAACCTAATTTTCAATTTGCTGAAAAGACTCAGCACTTTCTCAACAGCATTTCAAAAACAAGTCTTTTGGTAACATACATGTGTAAAGGTAACACATGGGCTTGTGGAATTATCTGAGCCACCAATGGAAAATGCCTATTTATCCATGCTTCTATCTGACTGGTAACACAAGTGATTTGCATATTGCTATGACACTGGCAATCTGATTCTCATTTCCTGGCACTCTTTGGGTCATGCAAGCCTAAAGTGACCCTTCTTAATTCTTGCTGCATAAACTGAAGCTGAAATTTTGACTTCAGTGAAGTTAAAACAATATTCTTACCTACCTCAATAGAAACCCAACGGTAAGGTTTCAGCCATACTATCTGAGCAACTTGTTCTGAGGGACTTAGACCTAACTAGGCAAAATGAGCTTTGGTTGGGTTTTGTTTGTTTCTTTGTGGCTGTTTGATTGTTTGTTTGGGGTATTTGGTTCAGATTTTTTTTCAGTCTGAGGGTGGGTAACTGAAATAGAAGGAAGCTAAGTGGGACTTTTCAAAAAGTGCACAGCTGATAAGGAGTAGTACCTGGGAACTATCAGAAATGCCTGTTATGACACCTGTTTACTGTCTTTGTCAGTGACACGGACAGCGGGATTGAGTGCAGCTCCAGCAATTTTGCTGAAGACACCAAGCTGTGTGGTGCAGTCTCATGATGCTGGAGGGAAGGGATGCAATCCAGAGGGACCTTCACAGGCTTGAAAGGTGGGTCTGTGCAGATCTCATGAAATTCAACGAGGAGAAGTGTTGTGAGAGCCCTGGGAAAAGGACTTGGGGGTGTTTGTTGATAAGAAACTCTACATGAACCATCATTATGAGCCTGCAGCCCAGAAAGCCAAACGTGTCCTGGGCTGCATCCAAAGCAGCGTGGGCAGCAGGGGAGGGAGGGGATTCTGCCCCTCTGCTCTGCTCTGGTGAGACCCCACCTGGAACACTGCATCCAGGCCTGAGGTCCCAGCACAGGAAAGACATGGACCTGTTGGAGAGAGTCCAGAGAAGGGCCATGAAGATGATTCAAGGACTGAACCTCTCCTTTGCATAAATATCAACCCAAAAATGAAAGACTTATTTAAAATTGGAGATGTGCTAGATGACAGCATCAGCAACATATGTCGCACAGCATATGAATAAATCAAGTCCCATCGATGGCTAATGAAAGGCTTTTCGATATGCTTAGCACTAAATTACTTTTGATTAAAAAGCTTACTGGAGAGACAAATGTAAACTATAGCGAGGTGCTCTCACATTAGACAGTTATGTGCTGAATCTAATTTGAAATGGAGAAGTGCTAACACGTTTAATTTCCTGCATACTCAGTGAGACAATGTTCGCTTTTTTTTTTAAACAGTAATTTCGATTGAGCTTTTCAAAGTGCTTGAGTCAGCATCACAGCAAGAGTGTTTGGAAAGATGATCATGCAAATGGAACTTCAAGTGATTTAATATGCTCACCATCACAGGTAGATAGCTTGATCTATGGCATACTTAGAATGATGGAACAAGCTGTATACATCAGTGGTGTATTTCAAGCTGTTAGTATTCTCAGCAAATAATGTTTAATATGGGTTTATCTTTAGTCTGGAAAACTTACCAGAAAAGTGTGATGAATAACAAAATTATGGAAGCAACAAAATAAATGAGAGTGGATATCTGGATGTAATAGCAGAGAAGAGAGAGGAAATAAACTCTCTGGGTTGCACTGTAACAATGTTTGAGCTCTATATGCTAAATCATGTCAGAGCTGTGATTTCTTGTGATTATTCCTCAGACTGGAAACTTGAAATCTAAGAGAAATAGCCTGTGTGGTACTAGTCATCACAGGAAGGAAAGCATATAGCTCTGCAGGAAAGGATGCAGCATGGAGTTCAGGGTCAGTCAAAGAGGGGAAGCAAGTACCTCACTAACAGGTGAGGTAATAGAAGTACTGGAAACAGGCAACTTTATACTAGAAAAGGGTGCTTCTTAATGGAAAAAGCCTTGAGGTGAAGGAAAGAAATGCTGTGCACTGATAAAAGCTTTTTAGAAAGGTAGAGTCTGTAATCATTTTCAAAAATGTAGCTGATTCTCTCTGTGATTGTTTTTGCTCAAGGGTTGCATTCTAAACAGATATTGGATTCTAAACAAATTAATAGGCATGTATCGTGTCCTAGCGTCCTTTTAAAATTGCCAGAAAGCAATGAGTATGCTCACTGTTTACTCAGCAGCACTCCCACATTAGATATTGCCCTCTCTAGCAATCAGTATAAAACTAGCCTTTCAAAAATTAAATGGATGCCTATTTAAAAAGGATGTAGTCCTTACAGCTCTGAAAGTCTGAATAGGTAGGTACTATTTTTTGCACCTTTGGGGGAACTTAAAGTGATTTTGAAATATATTGACACTGCTAAATTTTTCAATGCAGATTTATAGTTTGAACATAATTGATATTCTTATTTCTGTTGTGACCAGACTTTGGCCACAAAAGTGGCAGCAATCTGCTATCTGGTTTGGTTGTCTGGCCCGTAGCAGAAAAAGGAGCCTCTGGACTATAGTGAGACAGGGTAGCAGCTGAGTAGACACACAGGTCTATGCTGAACTGAGCAGGAATAATAGACCTGAATAGCTCCAAACCCACTGGTTTATTATGCTTTTTGTCCCTGGAATTTCTGCTTCAGATAACTTTTTTTTTTTATAATAATTTTTCTTTTGTTCTAATCCGGTTGCAAGGAAATTAAAAATATACATAAATAAATATGTTATATTCCATATTTTAGAAATTGCAGGCAAGTTTACTTTGAAGGGAACCCTTGGAAATCACCTTGTCCAACTTTCTATTGAAAATGAGGCCCTGGGTTAGTTTATGTAGGGCTGTGTCAAGCTGAGTCTTCCGTGCTTCCAGCCAGGAAGATTCCACCACTTCCATGATTTAGTAGACAGAGAATCGAAGAACAGTTGAGGCAAGATGGGACTTCTGGAGGTGGTCTGGCCAACCTCTTTGCTCAAACAGGTTGCCCAGGACTGTGTCCTCATGTGAAGTATTGTTTTTGCTATATCCATTTGGAATTTCCCCTGAAGGAACTTGTGTATCTTGTGTCTTCTGGCACCTGTGCATTCCTGTGCAGAGAGTGACTTCATCTTCTCCCATCTGCCCGTTATCTACTGCAATACTGTCATAAGATCTCTGCTGAGTTCTCCCTTCTCCAGCCTGAGAGAATCACATTTCTTCAACATTTTTTTTGTGTATCACATTCATCAGTCTGCCAATCAACTTGGTGGATCTTTGTTGGGCCCTCCCCGGTTCTTCAGTGTTCCTCTTGAGCTGAGAAACAGGATGAAATATTGCAGGCATGGCCTGACAAGAGGAATAATGGCAGCCCCCAAGCTCTTGAGTTACCTCTGACTAACACAGTCCAGGACTCTCTTGGCCTCCTTACTGTCAGGGCACTCTGCTCACTCAAGCTTGCTGTCCCACAGGGACCTTCCTAGCAAGGCATTAAAAGTCCACAGCTGAGCAGTTAGGTATGTCACCAGCCTCATCCATCTGTCTGATTTTACTCAGGATATCTTCCCAGGTTCTCTTCCACCACTCTTTAGTGCCTGTGTCTGGATCTCATGTGAGAAAGATTTCAAATGTGACTTGAATGGTTGAATTTTTCTGGTCCAAGGGAAGTAAAAAACCAGTGCTCCTACTAAAGGTTTAGAAAAAGGGATAGGTATGTTATGTCATGATGTAGTAAGATTCCTGTCAGAGAAAAGACACCCCAAGCACAAATTGTACTTGAGCTTGGCCATTAAGGAGTAACCTGAATACTTAACTATCCCATCTTTGGGGAAGGGGTGACATGTTGTTCTTTTTCTATTCAGTAAATTATTTAATTAAAGATAGATATGTGCATTTTATCTACTGGTTATCTAACTGCTGGGATTTTTTTTTTAATTTAAAGTACAAAAGAAGAGAGAGTCAAACACAAGAGACACAACAGGAGGTACAGAAGAGATACAACCAGCTCTCCAACCCATGTGTCAGCCTCTACGTTGATTCCATGTTACTTTACCTGGATGAAAAATCCCAGTCCTGCATGCCAAAATTGATTACATCGCGCATCTTGTGTTTCTAATGTTCTTATAGGCTCTTTAGCCTACTGAGACAGATGTCTTTTTCATGTTTCATCACGACTACTTTACCTGTGGAAAAATGTGTATTCTTACTGTGCTCAACCCAGCTTAGAGTTAAAAAGTACTGTTTTGTTTAAATTCCATATTGTGGGATAATAATAAATGGACATACTGTTATTAATCTTCTTTTACTAAATCTTAGATTAATCCATGCACAGATGGTTTAAACTGCCCTCTACATTTTCTGTAACCAAGAGAAGAACACCTTGTTATCAGGAAAATGCAAATAGAAGTGGAAGAAACTATAATCTGTACTCCATTTGCAAAAATCGTTAAAAATCTGGGCTCCACATTTAATAGAAATACAAGACAAAAGTTAACATTGAAAAGGAAAAAGTAAATGTAATACATATTACATGAACATATTATAGTGGTATAAGTAATCTGAAATCAAATACTTAAGAAGAAAACATGACTTGAGTTTGTAACAAAGGCTGATGTTTATCAGATCAACCTCTATTGTGTAGCTGGGTATGAATTCTCAGACAGATGGCTAGTGTTTAAGAGAGAGTAAGAGATTCAATGATGCATCGTTGAGTACCTCAAGAAATAATAGGTGTGAATCAGACATAAGTTTTTCAGAAAGGGCTGTGTACCTCCTCCACAGCACTTTGTTTTCCCACTTCTCACCGCCACGAAATAGGGTGCGCAGGCCCCCTGCACTGCACACAGCTCTCACCAGACATTTCTTCATCTTCTGCAGTAGTGCTTGCTCAGCTCACTGCTTGGGTCGCAGTAATCAGTGTATTACACGGGGTTTATAGGCTCATTTGAAACCTTTTCACACACAGCTACACCAGCAGTGGTGTACCCCCTACCCAGGCGTCTTCGCTACAGCTTGTGAGACTTAAAAACACAGGATTGGTGCAGAAAGATACTCTGGGAGACCGGGATTGTGTCAAGACTGACACAAGATGAAGAGCTGAGATACAGATTAGCAGCCTAGTTACTATAGTGATGAAGAGGCGTGTTATCTTGAATGTGAGTGTCCTTTTCAGTGCTTGACAAAATAGGTGCCTTTTCTAAAATAACAACATAATTTGCAAAAGCAAAAAGCAAAAAAAAAAAAAAAAAAAAAGCAAATATGTAATTTGAGTATGCTAGTTGCTATCATATGCATATTTATTTCACAAAGCTGCCATGGTAAAAAAACACCAACAGATCTGGTACCAGAAAAAAACCCCATGTAACCCCATGTAAATAGCTGTTACATCTATCAACAAACTACTTGTTAACACTAATGCTTTCATGTAAATTGGTTACCTGGCAATATCTGGAATAGAATCTGATCAGTAATAATCCTGTTCTTAAAATCACCTCCCAGTTTCTCTTTTATTTGTAATCACCTACAGCCCCCTTTGTGATACAGCCCCCACAGAGTGCATAAAGAACTGCATTATCAGTTAATTTACCTGGCTTCATTTTCCAGCTGTACATCAGTGTCATACTATGCATTGAAATGTCTGTCTTCGTGGATTGTCCAGTAGTAAATAAAACTAAAATGATACTTTTTGAAGCCTAACTGAGAACCAATAATATAGACAGATAATATTTTCAGGACTGTAAAAGAGAAAACTCACATTTCATACTGATAAAAATCCCTTCTGTTGAAAATGATGAACACTCTCTCTGGTAATATTTTCCTAGGAGGCTTTCAAATTTCTGTTTCAGTATTCTGTACTGGAATGCATGTGTTATTATTATTATTATTTAATTATTTTATTGTATTGGATGCATTTCAAAGAAAGCTGTTTGTTACCATATAATATTTTTCACATAAAGACTATATTCTTTCATAAAATGATCACATGTTTTAGCCTCTCATTGTCGCGACACTGTTTAATTCTGCGTTCTCCTTTTTCAAAAGATTTCTCACAAATCTGAATCCCCACTTCAGACAGCAGAGTTCTCATTACTCGAAAACCTACCATCATGTGTAGAACATTAATGCAGGTGGTAAAAGCTGGTCTATCTAATGTGTTAAATCTGCATGAAGGAACAGCTAGGAGAGGGTGTTGCAGCACTAATTCAAAGGAGCTGGAGGTGGCTGGCTGAGGAATTCCAAAGGTCCTCCTCCAAGGCAGTGCCCTGCATGTCCACTCTCTATTCCCTGGCTTGGGAGACTGACTTCTGCAAAGTGAAAGCTCATGTATGGAACAATGCTCATTTAAGCTTTGGCTGACTTGCTGACACTGCTGACAGAAGGACAAGTTAGAGCCATCTGCAGTGGTCATGTTCTGGTGGACAAGTTTGCTGCAGGATGTGAGATGGCCAGCTCCTTTCACACAGATTGCCCAACAGCCTCCGGACACGGCAGCGCTGGTTGTTACGGACCTGGGCTGGATTCAAGCTGGCAGCTACGGCGTGAAAGGCTCCATATGCCAGCCTGTCCCCTGAGCCATTAGGTGACATATGGTTTCGTTCTCAGAAAAATGATGCTAAGCTGATCTGAAATTATGTATGCAAAGGTTAAAGGCGTCTTTTGCCGTACCTCAGGGGAGCGTTTTACAGATATTTATATCACAAGGGAGAGATCCATAGTGTGGAAATTATAAATCCCCTCGTTCATTTAGTATGCCTATTCATGTTAAATTGAATGAACATTGGTATCCTCAAACGACTGAAGAAGCCTTTAGGCCTTACAGTAGTTTTTTTAGCTTAGGTTTTTTGGTGTGGTTTTTTGATATGTGTGTGTTGTTTGTTTTTTGTGGTTTGGGGCTTTTTTTTTTTTTTTTTTTTTTTTTTTTTTTTTTGGGTGGGGGGTGGNAGAGTAAAGATGTTTGCATATTTATTTGTTGTTTCCATTCAGCTATATTAACTGTTTAGGAAAAATATGTCTGTTAATTTAATTTCTATCTACAGTTGCCATGTCACCTGTACATAATTATTGTATAGCCTAGCCAACAGAACTTCTAAATCTACCTTTGCTGCTTTTAGCTGATAGGCACAGCTGAATTTCTGTTTCTGTACTACTCCAAAACACATTCAGAAAATCTGAGAAAATTGTCAGAGGTGGTTGGAATATGCTATCTACAATTGAAGATCAAGTTGAAATTGTAATTTCTTCCAGACTATGGATAAAATTTAAAATATTTTAAAATATTCAGTTTTCTTTTCCCAATTGTGTGAGTTCTGGTATCTAAACAACACAGAGATTAGCTTCACCAAACTTACATTTCACACCATCCAGCAGAAAGAAAATCAGCAGACTCTTTTCCCTTCACTCACCAAACATTTTAAAAATCTACTAAAATTGGGCTTTAAGTATATGCATATTTAGAATAGTATGATCTCATGGCTAGGTCTTTACTCCCAGTCTGAAAGAAACCAAGTGGGGAACAAAGCCAGGTTTGCAAAGAAATAATTTAGCTAGATTTGCAAAGAAACAATTCCACTGGAAGGAAATAGAAGACTAGGAGGAGCTTAGGATCTGTACTCACAAAAATCTGGTCACAGATGAGACTTCCAAGACTTTTGTTAGCATCACAGAATTAATTGCTTCTGTGCTTACCCTTACTAGTTCTCACCTAAAATGCTTATGGCATAGTCATTTAAATTGGAATTATGGCACAAAACCTGAAGCAGGCCTGGTGATTTCACTGAGAATTTTGCTGTGTTTTTATTCTCCTCACATCTCCTTCTTCTTAGTAAGCAATGTAAGTGCAGATACTACAGTGGGCATAGGAGACATGTCATTATTAAACGGTGTGGCTCTACAGCTGTTGCACCAAAGAAATGTTCCTTCTGATGCCCCTAAACTTTTGTTGTAAATATGTCCCCAGAAGAATAAAATAAGATTGTGAAAGGAGGAAAGCTACACGTGAGGGCATGCCTCAAGAGGAAGCAGAGAGTGATTGAAGTTTCAAGAGAAAGCTATAGGAGAAAAAGTCTTTTATAAACCACAGAGAAGCCTGAAGCATACTCTGTGGGATCTGGAGGAAGAGATAAAACCAAGGAATAAAAAAGTGTTCACTCATAGAATGATGTAAGCTACCAGGAAAAGAAAAAGTGGTTGTAAAGAATGAAAATATGTATCAGACATCTGCTAGAAATGAAGCTGAGACAGATTAGGAACTGATTTTGAAAGAGATCCTGGCAGTGTATAAATTGGTTTATAAGCAGCATGAATGGAAAAGGTGTTTTTAGCCTTTATTGAAAGTAAGAGTAAAGAGCATGTATTTTAGTAATTCATTTCCATATGCTATTTTTTGTAAACACATTATGAAATATTACTTAGTCCAAATTTTGAATCGAAAATTTTAGACCACCATGGGCAACTAAGCAAAGTGAAATTCTGGCTGCTGGAATGATTCTGAGGACTGAGTATATGAAAGAGCCCATACTCAGTGTATTTTGCTTTACTTTGTTTTTGTGCCATGTCACTCTTTTATTTCTTTTTCTACTCTGTGCTAACATGAATAATTAACTGCAGTTTGTTCTGTTTTGTTCTTTTCCTAGAGCAATCTACAGAAGCTACCACTCTGCTTACGTAGCTCTCTTAATCATAACCATGAAAAAGGCTGCTACAGAAGCTGTCATGAGCGGGTCAGGGGTCAGTGCTAATTAACAGAAGGACTTGTAAGAGGAATAGTGTGACTCTGAGATCAAGGCTGGGACGTTTGGACAGAAAAAAGCTGGGCAGCACTTTGCTTCTTTTAGTGTGACAGCTCATAAAGCCACAGAGGAGGAAACTGCAGTGGTAAAGATGAGGATATGAAACAGATGTGTTAGGATTTCAGTAGTGATGCTCTTCAGGCAATGGCCCTCCCGGTCTGCTGCTTGCTGGTGACAAGGAAGGAGTGAGAGCAGACAGCTCAAGGATCAAGTTCAAGGTTCAAAACTTCAAGATCCAATTATTCAGTTGCTTTTTGTATTTGAGTAGCTTCTTTCAATTTTAAGTGTAAATCAGCACACTTTCACTTAATAGAAAAGCTGAAGATATAGCTGGGAAAGCAGTGAGGAAAACTCCATAAATTTATCTGTTCATGGGAAACAGAAGAGAGAAGTTACTTATGCCATTACCTGAGTGTCTTCTGAACAGAAATGACAGCTAAAGATCATTTTATTAAAACTGCTTGTACTGTCACAGACTGATTGGTATGTCTTCTGTGGGAGGCCAAGGCTGTTTTATCCCAAGGTGACAGTTTTCCATAGGGAAAATGAATAATTTACATTCAGAGTCTAAACAACAGCTGAACTGTGTGAGCCTAAAGATTACATATATCTCTGCAGAATGAAAACCAGGGTCTGCTATGAAACTATTTACACCAACCATGCATATACAGCTTAGTAGAGTGAGTCAGGTTTTAGGCAGGCGATTATTCTAGCAGATCTGATCTGATATTTGCTATTTTATAGTCTAACGCTATAAGTC
This sequence comes from Daphoenositta chrysoptera, assembly GCA_013397915.1. NCBI lineage: Eukaryota > Metazoa > Chordata > Aves > Passeriformes > Daphoenositta > Daphoenositta chrysoptera. The sequence continues at coordinate 198,381 of VZRO01008586.1, forward strand.
TTTGCCACTTTCTAGTGTTTTGCTCCTTAGAGAGGATAATTTTTTTTTTTTTTGTCATTGTCCTATGATCTAAATTTAACCATAATTATGAATGGAACATGAATTATAAGCATTTTAAAGCCTCTTAGCTTGATATAGTTAAACCAACATTCGGGTAATAAATAATTATTTTATGCAGTTAACCAAGGTCTTTTTCATTTGTACATCTATTTCCAATAGGTGGCACTCCAACAACTTCTGTAAATGTTATGCTGTTTGAGTATGAGCTCTTGCAAAAGCCAAGGAGTCTGCAAATAATGAAATGTTGATTTGTAATTATTTTTTAGATATCATACAAAAATTTTCTGTGTTTATAAATTCTATGTTCAAGGGTGAAAACCAGGGAAATAGCAAAGGAGGAAGAGAAAGAAATTTATGAATTTATTTGTTTATAAAATTCTGTGAAATGTGTTATGGCAATTTTATTTTGTATTCTCCAGTTATCTCCCAAAGCTACTACAGTTTTTGCCCAGCATGTCTGGAGTGCCTGGCATGGAGACAGCCCTACTGCCTGTGATACTCTGGAGTTTGATTCCACAAAGCAACGATTCTTCTGGCCCTTGGATGAGCTACTGCCAGTGAGAGAAAAAGGGAAAAAATGGAGTTGAAAGAGATCGGCTTACAGGGAGTACAAGATGTAATTATGAGTCTGGATTTACCTAAATGAACAACAACTGTAAAATATTCTGAGCACGATGATGTGGTTGCCCCTAAAGCTGAGCTGACTCCAGTTCACTGCCATTCATTGGCTGATGAATAAAGCTGGGGAGAAATCCTGGCAGCACTGAACACAATTGCAAAGCTTCATTAAATTGATAGAAGCTGAGTTTTTACTTTGTATCACTTACCTGCCATGTATCCATTGTCATCTCTTGTGATACAGGAAATAGCAGAGCTTTGTGGTTCTGAATCCTCTCTAAATCCAGTTAAGCCAAGAAAATAAGTGCGTGTTCTTCACTTTACATAAGGCAAATTTGGTGACTCAGGGTGGTCGTTCCGTGTGCCAAGTAGAGTAAATCACAGTTCAAAAGACTGGTGCATCTCACTCCAGAAAACTTGATCTGCTGAGCAGCAGCAGTGTTATGACTGCAAGCCTGTTGTGTTGCTGGTATTATATGTGTTTCACATGGATCTTCACTTTTATTCAGGATAGTCAATCTTGCACAGCAAACCTTTGGTAAAGTAAAAATAATGTCTTGCTGATTTCTTAGTTCGTGGGTGCTATTTTAGACATTCTGCCCGTCATTCTGGGCAACATCTCATCCTTCATTCTCCCCAAAAGTTGTAAATTTGAAGGTAAAATACATTTGTAGTTAACTTATAGTGTAGTAACAAGCATCTAACTCCATTTCCTAAGTGAATTTCTCAGGGTTAATAGAGGTTGCAACCAAAATTCCTGAAGGGCAAAAGTGGGGGTTTTTAAGCTAAACTTGCTAAAATCTGGCAAGACAAAACAAGACGTAGTATTAATTTAAAAGTTTTGGCATTGTGTAGAGTTAGTTTCATGTTTGCAGTAAATGGCACAGGACCTGCCTTCACTGAAAATTTACCTGGAACACAGAGAGCTTTATCCTATATTCAATAATTATTTTTTATTTTGAGGGGATGTGGGAACATCAGTATGCAAACCAAATACATAAATATGCACTGTCTTACTGTGAAGAACTGTTTATAAGCACATACTAAAGAACTTTTCTGAACACTAACTGCTGTGTAGAAAGACTTCCTTTTTTGTCAGCTGCTCCTTTACCATGCCCTTCAAATCATGTTTGGTCAGAGAACCTCACTGCCTTTTTGTGCTCTCTGTATTTGTTTTGATCAATCTGTCAAAACAAGTGACAACAACACTAGAGCTGGACTGTGCAATATACTTTATTTTTAGCTTTCTGTAAAAGGTATATGTCCTATGTAAGAGATATGGAGGAAAGGCATCATTAGGGAGGAATCTTAATTGTAAACTGAACCACATAACTTTCTCCACCCCAAATTAGCAATATAAGGTAAGACAGATTTGATTTCAAGAGCTGTGACACTCTTCCCTCTGTTCGTGGTTTTTTTTTTTTTTTTTTGTCCTTGTTTCATCTGGAGCAAAACCAAGCATGTTAAAAGGCAGTGTAAAGCAGATAACTTCCATGAACAAACAAGCATCAGTCTTTCAGCATCAGGAAGGTTCAAAGAAATCCAGCTATTTATCATGTTACATATTTGTTTATTGCCTGGTTTCAATATGATATCAAAGCAATATGATCATACTTGTCAGGCAGAGAAGTGAATTTCTAGTTGTGTCTTGCTGGTGAAGGGTTCAAAGTTTTAGCTCCTCTTTTGCCTCATTTTCTAATCCTTTTTCCATCCTGAAAGGACTAAGCTTTGGCTCCTTTGATAATCTACTTGTCTTAATAAACCTGAGGAGTGGCTGAGTGGACTGCATAAACTAACCCTGACTTTTCCTTGGTTCTGACCTAAGTGGTTTGCATAGGCTGGCTCTCTGTGATGGCTTCAGCTGAGGATTTAGGACTGCAGCAGATCAGCTATGTCATATTTAGCTACAGGAGTTTTGGACATGACCACCCCCACCTGCCCATTTCTCCTTACCAGCTGCAGGTTACTGCATTTCCTAGCCAGGATGACAGAATGGAAATTACCTCTGTACTTCAGTTCTCCCAGGTCAAGGACTCACATTTGAGTGTAAAGCCTTCACTTTTGGCTTAGGCTAGTTCACCAAATTGTACTTGTATGCATAGATGGGCTGGGAGCCTGGGAGGCAGGAAACTGGTACCAACAATTAGATGTTGCAGTACTAAACCTGCCAGAACATCTCTATGGGAACCCTAGGAAACATCAAAATTAAAACTTCTACCTTGTGTTGCGCCAATAGAGCAGTTTTTAAACCACAGTGCATTTATTTTTAACTTCTTGGAAAAAAAAAATTATGCAGGAATTCTGACTCTTTGCTTTCCTTTTGCTTTGAACTCATCAAAACCCACATATACTTGGCTTGTAATTTAGCTATGAAAAAATGTGTGAAATCTTAAGTGGGCAAAATCTATATGCATAATTGCTAAAATATTTTTGCTTATCATATGCTGCATTTAGTACTGATATTTGGTACATTAGTTTTAATATATTGGATATACAGATAGTATTTTGGTTAATTATTGTGCAGCATTTTACTTTGTTCACATGTACTTATATTTTTTATAATGTCTAAACAAAGCTAATTTTTAACAGAAAGCATATCTTGCATTTGGTTGTATTGAAGATCTAAGGTATACAAATAGTTGTGCTATAGAAAGAAGGGTTGGGTGTTTTTAAGATACACAGTTTTCACAAATACAATTTGACATGAAATTTTAGGATGTCTTTTGGATTTCTTCAAAAGAGCAATACCATGTATGCTCTGGGAGTTCTGTATCATGATATAACAAAATCTTTCTTCAGGGAGTAGGTAAAATAATGTCAGTATATTTCCTGGCGGCTGGGGAAAGATGCCAATTAAAGCACGAATTTGGTTACCTGTGCTTATTAGCCTATCCCTAACTAACAAGGCAACAAGCGCTTGAGTTTTGGGAACTGAACTATATTGTGTTTAATTCTTTTACCCTGTGAGAATTGCAGAGATGCATCGTTTAATGATACTTTTCTTCGGAGACAAATAAATGCTGAATGTTGTCAGAACCCTCCTTCACAGTTTCTCTTTTAGCTCTGTCTGAGCTTTCTGCTTTTACTTATTCCCTTGATGCAAATTTTATTGAAATCTCAATTCCTTGTAAATTGGATCTCAAACTATCTTTTGAATTTTATCTAGAGGAAACATAAAGCTATTGAGAATGCTTGTTCCTCTTTCTCTTTTCATTCACTCTCAGTAACTCCACAGACAATGAATTATTATTTTACTCACTTGTGTGGCACCTTTGCTCTTCTAGCTGACAGAGATATTTATGTCTTATAGTGTGACTTGCAGGTCATTAATACCGGACTCTGAGAATCTGCCAATGAACAGAGAATTTTTAAAAGTCAGGGGTCCTTGCAAGTCCTGCTCATTTGATGGAGAACTTAATCAGTGGATATTCATTATGAATTTTCTGGATTTCCTTTGCTGCTAGGGGTAGCCAGAGCAAGACTCAGAGTTTTGAATCCCTGGAAATCAAGGTCTTCCCAGTCAACCTTCAAAGCCTTGCCAGAATTACAGGCAGGAAAGGTTAGCTTCAAGGTGGCTGCTCATCCTAGGCTCCCATGACTCACTGAATGAAAAAAGCACGGAGGCAGCATACCCTGGTTGCACGTTCCCACTTGGCAGCATAAAGCTGGAAGCAGGGAGCTATACGTTTTGTGCGTGAAATTTGTGATGAGTGCAGGGAAATTTCTTGGTGTGGGTGCAGCAGATTGCCCCTGGCGAGGGGTGGCATTAGCTAACCTGAATGTGAAGGTCAGCACACTTCTCTGCTGCAGTTCCACTCCCAGTTTTACTCATGTGATGTTTCACTGTGCTCAGCCAAGGGCACTTGCCCCAGGTAGCCAGGTCTCCCTAACCCAGCAGAAGTCTCACCCAGGAAAAGTCTGGCTAGAGTTCTCTGGTACCAGAGGGTTGCATTAATGTCATGTTTGCAGTTAACCATTTGACTATTTTACTAAAAATTAGCACTGAAAGATCTTGCCTTGACTTCAGTTCCCACCTTCCATTTCTTTTTTGCTTAGACATGCCTTCTCTTGTCATGGAGCTACTTGGGAGCATTGAACAGAAAAAGTGCCTCGTGCACTGACGAGGGTTTGGCCTGTGACTGTCCTGCTGCTGCAGATGGTTGAATTTGGAACTGACATGAGAGCAGCCAGCAGTTCTCAAGCAACTTCAGTCAAATGCCATTTCAGGGTGACAGAGAAGAGAAAATCAAAGTGCCTCTAGATTCCTGTCCTCAAGGCCCTTTCCCGTGTTGCCAGTCACAGGTCTGGTGGTTTGTTGCTGCTGCTCTCAATAACAGAAGGGCAGCTTCAAGTAGCTGGGGAAGGCTGTGGAAAGTGGGCCCAGGAGGTCGCTTTATCTCTTGGCCCTGCTAGCAGGGTGTCAGCTGTGGAGGTGGTTGCTGGGCTGCTCTTCTGTCTCGCGTGGCCTTCTTGCACAGATCTTTGGCATCTGGAGAAGATGATGGAGCACACCTTACCCTACTCCCCAGTCACCCTCAATGACACACAGTAGAGGCGTAAAACAGGTCCTGTTGGAAAATGCAGAACTTATTTCCAGACTGAGGGAGCAAAAGCTCAGCTTGCTATGACAGGGACTTGAATGTCCCTTCTTTGTTCATACTCTTCTGACAGACCCGCATACCCTGCATAAATACCCTCCATAAAAAAATGAAAAACGAACCAAAAACATCTTTTAAAATCTTTTGCTCTATAAGCAGCTTTATTTTGCGTTTAGAGCTTCCTAGAACCTGTGTACCTGAAGTTGCTGGGGATGTGCTGAATCAGTGTTTTGCATTCCCTTGCATGGCTTTGCTCTCTGATGTATTCCTCCTATCGCAGGGAAGCAGACAAATGAAATTGTTCAGAACACCAAATATTAAGAAACCAAAAGACAGAGTACACTCACTGTGTTGCCTCCAGATTGGAGATGGGGTATTACAAACTGACATTTTCCTAAAATTGAGATTGGAATTGCTGAAGCATTTAAGATAGTATGTCTGCATGTACTTCTCTTTGGAACCAAAACTTTTATCTTTAGCTGTAATTCCAGTCCCCTACGTTGAAGGCTTTCATTGTTTCAGTTTTAACTGATTTAATGTTGCTGCTGGAAAAAGCAAGTTTCCTGCAGGCAAAATTCACATATGTGTGTTTAACTTGGTTTACATTTTAATCAATGTGTTAATCTGGAGTAATTTGGAGCATCAAAAAGCATTATTGATGGCTTTTATTTCTGTTTATTTCCAGTGATTAAAAATTAGTTTTCTAAAACAAGTCTTCCAAGTAGAATTTTCTTATTAGGAAATATATACATGTACAAGTCAGGAATTGCTCTGCATCCTAGGAGATAGAGCTTGGAGATCAGTGACAGATAGAAATTACATGCCAGACCAGAACAAAGCTCCTGAAGCCTGTCTAGAATTCAATAGAATTGACTAGAATTCATGCTGGAAGGCCGTATTTTTCCCAATACAAATTTTGATTTTGTTTCTTGACAACATAAAGAAACCCAAACTCTGTTCAAAAGTCCTGCAGCCTACATGTGAACTCTTGTTGCCTACTTGCCAGCAGAAATACCAGATTGTCTTAAGGCTAATTGAGGACTCTCAGCCAGAAGAATTTGGACTTGGATGGTAGCCTTTAAAAGGGAAGTGCCAGCAATTCCAAGTAAGAAAATACCTCAAAGAAAAGATACCACAGATGGAACTAGGCAGTGTAGCTGCTTAAATTTACTGGCTTTTGTTGAAAATGATAACTCAAATCTAGCAGTATTTGGGCTAGTCAGCACTGTATTTTTTAAAACTAGCTTGCTGGGAGAAATGCTAGTCTTATTGTCAGGACCGGCTGTGTTCCCTGGTGATTCCAGGGTATGTAAAAACAGTGCTCAAGTTAAGCTATAAATATAGCAGCTAAAGTAGTTCAAGGTATACTTATTTTCTGCATCCTTAATCTTTGTAGTGATACATTAACAGAGTGCTGTCAAAATCTCTGCAGTAAAGCTGTAAGATATGTCTGAACCTACTTTGAGATGTTCTTCAAAGCTGCCCTGGAATAAAAAAACCCAATCATTTAGGTTTTGAGATAAAAGGGTATTTTTAACTGTTTGCACCAATTAAAGGAATAAAACATCCCATGGGACAATCGTATTTTGTCTGAACATAGTCAAGTGTTACATATTAATTACTTCTAGGTATTGCTCCTCATTATCTGTAGTGGCCAAAGGTAACCAAAATGAAAATAAACAAAGCATGTACAGAAATTGTCTTCACCAAACACATGCTACAGAATTTTGAAATGGCTCCAAAGTGGCTTTTTATAGGTTGGAAGCACTGAAATTTGCCTGTGATATAGGCATAAAACTTTTCAAATATGTGTGCACTCTGTTAGTTTGTTGATAGACTCATTCCACAGTCCTCTACTACACATAATAGAGGGGTCATTAGTTCTGGGAAAATGGAGTGTTTTTCATCACTGTAGCAGAAGTGTGTACATATCATAAATGGAGCCTGAAGGGATTTAGTTCCAGGTTATTAAGTGTTCATTTGAGATGGTGGATAATAACTGCTGTTTCTGATATTTTAGATTAGATGGCCCTTATTGCTTGTAGGGCTTATTTTCAGTGACTGTTAGTCTTATTATTACAAATACATATTTAATGACTGAGGCAGTATCAACAAAATCAGTAAATTCATGTGCTATCCAAAAGCTGGAAAGTATGGATTCATTAGTTAGCACTTTATCATTAACTGAACTCTAACAAGAAGTCTGCTGAAATGATATCCAGTAATTAATGAAACAACATTGTTATTTGAAACTTTTTACATGTAAAAATGAGCAATTGTGTGGAATTGTTCACTTACTAGGATACATAAAAACACCAATAAAAATCTTAGAGAAAAATTTTCCCTAAGAGAAACTGCAGTGGAATCACCATCATGCTGGAAAAAAAAGTTTAAGACATCAGGGCAAACATAGATAATTTTTCAAAAGGTTTTTTCCTGAAATAACACTGTTGACCACCCCAGTAATGTTGTGTTTTCCTTGCCTAATTAGATTCATAGCCTGTACTGCAACCTCAAACCCTTAACAATAATGATGCAGTTGTTAAATGGAATAGCACATTTGAGGGAGAAAAATAGCATCAACTATAGCAAAATCTGTTTGAAAACATAATTTTCTTCTACCTGTTTGTGAAGATACAATACAGACTAAGCTTTTTGTATCAGTATTTTGCAGATATGATTCCTTTGATTTAGGTACTAAATCTAATCGAATCAAGAACTTTTCCATATTAATTCAACTTTTTGAACTGTTCTCTATGGCTGAATCATTAACATACATTGTGAAGTTACAGTTCTGATCAAATGGCACCAGTGTTTATGTTGGGCATGCAGTACAATCATAGTGGAAATCTAACACAAAGGGTCTATTTTTTAAAGAATTGGCCAAATAGCTAAACCAAATATTAAATTACAGATTTGCTACTGCATTTTTTTCTGTCCTTTTGATTCTTGTCAGAGGATTGTTTTATTAGTACCGTAGCTTGATGCTGCTGCTGTTTTCTGTGGAAAAAACCTGATTGTGAACCACTGAAGCCATATCACTGAGTCTGAACACTGGCACTGACTACTATGTGAGGCCAGTAGTGTCTCACATTCCATTAGGTGCTAATAGGATATTAGTTCATTTAAGGAATGGTGTTTGAGACAAGTACAGCTAATTATGGAGGTAGCACATGATGACCTACTGTTAAGTTTGGCTTCCCTGGTGGTATAAAACTTTTTTAGTCTCTTCATCAGCCTGTCATTTTTTGAGCTGGAATTTTCCCTGCTTTCTGTCCATCGTAACCTGAGGTATGTTTAAAACACTGGCCACTAAATAACACACAGGTAAATACAGACAACTGAAAGAGTTGGGAATAATAAGTAGATTTTTGAGTTGTCTGTCCTGACTACTGAATTTTTGTATTCAGTTTTGTCTTAAACATATAACATTATGGATTGATCCTGTTCTTCCTGGTAAGAAATAAATGATGTAGTAATGCTTAATTATGAATGGAAGCTTTCTCAGGAAGTATAAGACTTTCTAGAGCTACTCCTTGGTTCATCCTATTTATCTACAGATGCCTTTTTCAATCCAGAAGTATTTTTATGTGATTTACAATTCCTTATTCACACTACGGTGCAGTTAAGCACTGTTTATTAGGCAAGGTAGAGAACAGCATCCCTTAGGACACAGGCAGTTTGTAATTAGTAGGAACATTTGGTCTAGAAAATTGGTAATTATCCTCATATTCCTGTCATTTAACTGTAGAAATGAACCATACAGAGCTGTTCTGTGGTTTCAGAAGCCATATCTATTCTAAGTTTTGTGTAGGGAGGCTCTGTTCCAACACGTGCAGCTCCAGTGGGTGAGTTGACCAAGCTGTGCTTAGCTGTGCAAGCTAGCATATCTGCATGGCTAATTAAATTATCATTCCTGATCTCAGCTGAGGTCCACCTTTAGATCTACATGAAACGTATTACTGTGCTTTGATCCCACCTATATTGTTTTGGTTGGGTTATACTCTTCTACATTAGCAGGTGACTGAGCACATTACCAAGCAGCTCAGTAGATCAAAGTGGCTGCTGCTGACATCCCCACATTAGACTACGCATGCTTCAGGGGTTATATCAGACTCAATCTAATTTGTTTAGTTGGACCAAATGTCCCCATTATGCAGATGTCTCGAAGTTGTCTGAAGAGCTAGTGCTTGTCTCAGATCCTCAGAGGCTAGGGTCCTTTCATGTGTGCTTGGAACGCAGCTTTTGGTCTGGTTTTGGTTCCTCAGAAGGAAATCTGGTTTGCATGCATTAAATTGGCTGCAAACCAGTGTGTGCTACATGCAGACACTCAAGGATTTAGCTTAAAAAATGTCTCTCCTGCTCTGAATTTAAGTGCAAATTCAAGTGGAGCAGCTGACAGGTGTTGAGTTGCTGCATCCTGCCTATACCTGATGGTGTGAATGCTTTACCATGGTGTCCAAACGAAGTTAGACTGGAGATTAATGTGGTTTATGGTCACCCTTTAGACTGCCTTGATTTAAGCCAGGCTTGAACAACTGGCCACAGCTCAGAGTTAGTTTAAGAAAGCAAACTGCTGTTTCTCAGGCATTAGTCACTGGTTCCTGGATCACACAGCGCTTAAAGAGCAACAATATGAATGGGTAAAGATTGTGCTCACCGCGTCTGTCATGCACATAAATCTGGCCATGCTAAGTGGGTACTCTACAGCTGACATCAGTATGCCAACTTAAGTGCATGATCCACACCTATTGCATCATATGTCATAAAGTTAAAGTCCCATGACCAAAATACTAGTCACTGACCCATCCTGTACAATTTTAGTTGTTTACTGACTCAGGCAAGTGCCAGCTGGGCTGGTTTATATGCTGATGTAAGACACGGTAATGTCCTGCTAGTGCAGGGTCAGGGTGGTACTGATTATGCAGACTGTTACTCAATTCATTTCATTATATTCGATATTCATTCAGTTCATTTTCTATTAGGCAAATTAATAAACCTTAAGGAAAAAAGTCTGAGAAATTAGTTTCTCTTCTCAAATAACTAGCCCAAATTTCTTTGTATAGTTATTGCAATCTACATTTTAATTTGTTTTTTTTTTTTTTTTCCATTAGAAAGATGGAGGAAATAGGGACACAGGAGTTAAAAAATGCTGTATTCAGTTGTACTCTCCCAGCAGCTTATGCTCACTGAATATCCTGTTTTGTCAATGGCAGCCATGTATATGAATGAGACAGTTTTTTTTAAATATAGCAATTCAACTTGAACTGACTTTTGTTTGGTTGGTTTTTTATTGAGAGCCAAGTTTAACATTTTCAGTTATGTATGAAATGCCTAAGTTCAGGTTTGAATGTCACCAATTCAATGAATAAAGCAAAATAAAGAAACATAATCTGCCACCTTCCTCTCTGCCTTCAGCTTTGCAATTTGCAAGCAGCATATCTGGCTACATCCAACTGCTAGACTTTATTACTTCTAGTGATGCCTTTCCCTGGTCTTAAAATTAAGAGCCAAACATGGTTAGAGGGGAAAAAGGGGTTTTTACCTCGGTATTTATTTTAATGATCCTTAGGTGCAGCACACCCAGGTGGAATGCCCGCAGAGCACACGGAATGCACACCCACGGTCAGTCAGGTATCACATCATTGGCCTTACAAATGAGCACATCTATCAAAGATTCCCCAGGGAGAGGCTCCAGTGAACCCCCTGCCCCAAGGAACCTTCCCCTGGAGGGGCCCATCTCAGTTTACAGAATGTGTTCTAGAGAGGACCTTGGTGTCTGGGGCTTTCTGACCCCTCACTATGAGGCTTCCAAGATGTTTAATCTCTTGGTTTAACAAAATACTAGGTCTAAGAATGTGGGCTAAAAGCACTAAGAATACATAAAAGCTATTACAGAAAAAGTATATAAAAGGGGTATAAAAGAAAAGGCAAACAATCGTCATGGCATAACTAGTACCTGATACCTGTCTCAGTCTGGTTGTATGTGTAAGTAGCAGTGAAAATTGGATTAACACCTGCATTTGGGAACAGAAACACCTGATGTTCAATGCCATGGAGGTGTCAGGTTACTGCTGTCATATAAAATGTGTGCTAGAACAGGTAACCATGACTAATGCATGTGAATTTGAGCAAGTCACAAAGAGATGTTTTTTGCTAAGTGTGGGAGCATCGTAGTTTTTCAAGCTTGTGATGTGCACACTCTTTGCTGCATCAGAAATCTATTCACAACTGAAACAACTTGCATGCTCTTGTGAAGGTAAACAATGCCCGCAACATGCCTTTTGGGTGTAACTAATATGATGACAACTGCTTGTAGAGGAAGTCATTTCACATATCCCTGGGTGGCCTCAGAGCTCCTTATGGAAAAACTGCTCCTCAGAGACCTAAGGTAGTTTTTGGGTGAGTGCTGAAAATTGCTTTGTGTGAATTGCATCTACTTGTGTAGTCTTTTTCCTATCTTATTTAACTTCATTAACAGCTGGAAAGAGTGTCTTGAAAGTGTTCCTAATAATGAAAAACATTGACATTGAGTGTGAAAGAACAATAAATGCTTGTTGAGCCAGCTTTTCTTGGATCTCCTGTTATCGCAGTGACATGGATTAGGGGTAAGCTCCACTGACGTGGCTGGCATTACAACATCATAAATCAGTGGCTAAGTTAACAAATCTAATAGATCTGGTTTTTAGAAGTGGAAAATCTGGCATTTCTCCATTTCAGTAGCCCCTGTCTATGTCCTTTTGCTACAGCTACAGTAAGGTAAACTAGTCCTGTTTTTTGGTAAGTGGCAGCTAGTTCAGGTTGTGTTTGATCTACCTCACCAAAGAAAATGTTTAGCTTGGGTGTCGTGTTTTAGAAATGGCATTCTTCAATGTAGTACTTCCACTAAAAACAAAACCACAAACCTCTGGTGACAGATGAGAGGCAGAGATTACGTCTTGTTTATTGGAAACACCAGTGAGACAAGAAAACAATACTAATAAAAAAAGTGCTCAAAGAGAGGGTGATTTCCATGCAAAAATTACTGCCTGATGTGCGGACCCCAAGGCAATGAACAACGGCTGATGGCTTCTCCACCCGGACTGTTCCCCGACCCCAAACCACTCCCAAAACCGTCCTGGACTTCCACCCCACCCTGCAGAGGTGACATGAGGTGGTATCGAATAACACCCAGACATGGCCACGGGCCTCCAGGCTCCAATCCCTCACAGCTACCGTGAAAAATTCGCTGTCCTGGCCCCAACCAGGACATCGGGTTACAGAAAAGAACTTTTTAGAGAATGGTGGGAAATAAGAGGACGCAGAAGAGAAAGACCAGTCTTTCAGGGCAAAAGCAGCTACAATTTTATTATTTTTTCAGCATTGCTTTTCTAATGGAAAATAGCCACTGAAAGAAACAATTGCATGCTTTTTGGGTCAGTTTTTATGAAAAGAAACTGATACTACAATCCCTTCAGTTTTCAATAACAGAATAACATTTTATAAGTTTTAAATTGTTTTAATCCTTCATGGAATAACAATGTTTGTGACAGCTTGTTTTTTTCTGTGGGAAAATTGCACTTCGTAAAAGTGAGAACATTTGGTAAAATCTGTGTTTTAATTAATATTGTTTTAAAAGGATAAAAAAAGCATTTCTGTGAGGTCAAAATGGTTTAATTTTTGTTCTGAGATTTATCAAATGTATTCCTACCTACTTCTTTAGTATAAATAAAGATTCAAAGTAAATTTCTATCTGGCACAATACTGTTGGATAAGAATAGCTGTTTAGTCTTATGAGCAGTCTTCTCTTATGTACCAAAGATTAATTCACAAAATCACAGAATCACAGAATCACGAGGTTGGAAAAGACCTTCAAGATCATCGAGTCCAACCCATGTCCCAACACCTCAACTAAACTAAACCATGGCACAAGTGCCACATCCAATCTCTTTTTAAACATGTCTATAAATGTTTTAATCCAAAAGACTGGTATTTAGATACACAGACATGTTGGTAAACAGGGGACACTGTTATTACCCTGTGTTTAGTTATTCCTACCTTTGTTTCACCTAACACAGAAGAAGATGCAGCAATTGTTTGGATTAGTGCACACCAGGTATGGCAGGTGATACTTTGTAAAGCATTTCTGTGCTGTTATGATGAACTGATTCACTGCCTTCTATTTCGAACTCTCACACTGACTTGCTCTAACATTTGTCAGACTGGCTCATAGTAAAGACTACTGGCTCAGTAGTCTTTTTCTTACATACCCCTAGAAAGTTGAAATAATTTCCTCTGTTCATTTAATTATTAAGATCTGTAAATGTTCTTATATGTTGATCAGAAAAGTTCTATTTCCCCGCCCCCCCCATTCGAATGAAGAATATGTTTCTCCTCCTGGCCAGCTGATCAGGCTAATCCTTAACTCCCTCTACTGTGGCTCATCAAGACAGACAGAACATCTTATGTCTGCATTAAGCCAGACTCTGTGAGCTGTGTAAATGGAAATGTGCAATTTTGCATGCAGTTGTCTGAATGTATTATTCCTATTAAACAAGCTGCCCTCTTTCCCAGCAGTATGTTGTTTTCACTTGGAAATGCAGAGTTACATAAGAGAGTCCTGATACATCACAGTAATAATATATCATGGAAAATTAGAGTTAGCTGCTTCTCATCTATTCCTTCGCGCTTTTTTTTTCCTCAGTGGCATTATTCTTGCACTGAATTTCAATAGGACTTTAATAGTACCTCTGGTAAATAGTTTGGAAAATGGGCAGAATCTGACCTTTTTGTTGTTCAGCAGTGTAACTGCTGGTTTATAGGTGTGTGCAGAAGGCCAGAATCAGGCCCAGGGCTTGCTGTGTTTACACAGTAAATTTAAGCAACAGTTTTATCTGGTGAGGGAAGAGCCTCGATAGACAGTGGCGTCATTTGTTCTTTCCATGTTTTCATGTGTGCCTGGACCTGCCTTGCTCGACCTTCCAGCCGCAGAGTCCATTCCTGGCGAAGTCTGCAAAGAGAGTACAAGTGCTTAGCAATTATTGAGCCAAATCCTTCAAATGTATCCAAGGCTTTTCAGCAGGGTAGAAGCTTTCCTCTCTTTCATCACCAGAGCACTTGTCCTGTATTTATTTACCAATTACACATCCCTCTAGGTTGCTAGATTGGGAATGCAGGGGAGAAAGGGATAGTGCTGATGCTATCAGTGGTTGACATTGCTGGATTCCAAATGAGTCAAACAACTGCTGAAATACTGTCACTGTGAAGAACTCTGTTTTTCCCTCTGGGGTATTCTCAAAGCCACACAGAAGTACCGCCTATGCAGTAAGGTCATTCGATGTGTAAATTAAAAAATACAGTTTTTCCCTCAACCTCTCAAGTCCTACTGTAAAAATACTGTGGAGAAGAGCAGCCTGAACTTAAAATATGTCCTTTCGGGTAAGAAAAAAAAAAACAGACAAAACCAACTCTGCAGACCATGTATGTGTTTAATGAAAGGAATTGATGTCACATGCAAGGGGAGCCACATAGCTTCAAGACATTAGTATAGTAAAAACAGAAGAGAATATCTCTAGGGACCACTGCAAGATATTGTTGGTTGGGTTGTTTTCTGAAGGAAATGTTATGAAACACCTGACCCAGCAATGTTATAAGATTAGATATTGCATAGTAATGCCAAATGCATCATAGAATATATGGGTTTTTAAATTACCTTTCGTATGGTGAAAAGAACAGGAATTATTTCATCTGAGAGTAACTCAGCAGTAGCCATTTCACATGGGTGCTTGTGTTATTTTAGATTCTGAGTTTGGTTTTACATTGTGTTTTGAACAACTTAGTCTTCAAAATTCTTTTGTACATATAATTAAGCCTCAAAAAACAGGTGTACTGAGTTGAGAAAAATTTGCCATTGAGAACACTGGTGTTTCTCATCAGTGTCCTACCTGTCTCAAAGGGAGCAGTTGCCTTTATGTAAAACCACGTCATTCTACCGAGCACCTCTCACACGAGGCAGTGGATATGTATGTTTTGTTACGAAAGTGTCTGTTGACTCCTGAAAGAATATTTTTTTTTCAAATTAGAGAACACTTTGTGAACAATCTTTTGTGGGCTTTAAGTGGGCAAGTAACTTTGAAGGAACTTGCTTGGGTCTATTTCAGTCGTGATGGGTCAGTTAAGACATATTGAATATGTAAGTTAACACATATTCAAGCTTCTTTCATTGCATTTATTTTTTTCTCTTCAGAGAAGATCTTATCAAAGCTTTTAACATTTTCGACTTCGTGAAGTCAAAAATGTTATCTAAACCACAAATAGCATTGTTTGCACTGTCTTCTTGGTAGTTTTTTGTGATCTAGAGTGATAAATGTTTCCAGTGAAGCTGAGCACTTTCCTGGGTTTTGTCATACGTGTTTTTTCTCCAGTAATTTTGTGATTGGGATTTGGGAGTACTACTGCTAGCTGGAGTAGGATACTGGAAGTAGGATTGTCTACATCTTACTTTTTTGAGACACAAGACCTGCACAGATCTTGATTTCCAAGTCTCTAAATGATGACATTACTTCCTTTTTGGGCACTGGGGTCAAAGTACCTAGGATTTTTTTCTGAGAAACAGCACTTTAGCAGCAGCTTCCAATTTGCTGAAGTCAAATTAGTTTGTGTGAATGTCCCAATTTTGAGAAAAGTTTGTGTAGGAAAACCTTTATTAATTTCAGGCAGAAAGCACAAAAGGAAACCACACAAGACATGGTTTTTCTTGTCCTCTGTTTCTGTCCATTAGTAGTTAGGGGATTCACTTAGTGTACAGGAGACCCTGGTTCAAACTTCTGAATTACAACAAGCTGAACAAATATTTGAAGCAATCCACCACACTTGTACAGAGTATCTATTCCACAATACAACAATACAGGTTTCTCTAGGCAATCCCTGTTGTATACTGCTTTGTAAAAAAACTACCCACAAACAACACAAACAATGAACCCCCAGAACAACAAAAAATCCACAACTTTTTCCCTTTGAATGGGAAAATCTCATTGTGTCATTTTTACCTTTGGGCTTATATGATGTGAAGGGCTGTTAAACACGACAAAGGTGCCGCAGAGTTTTTATTCTACAGATTAAGTGGGTTGTTGTCCCTTTAATATAATACTATTTTATTTATTTGTGTAGCTGTACCAGTTCCAGGTAAAATTCCTGCTATTTTCTGGCTGTCACAAGCCATAATTCCAAAGTGCTTTATTTTTTCATGGCTATGCTCCAAGGCCTTTGAAGAATGCTCATGAGGTTTAAGGGTGAGGGGTGTCTGAGTTTCCATGCAGAAGAGCCACGGTAATACGAGACAAGCAGCTGTGAGAGGAAAAGTGCCAAAGATCCAGAACACAATCTGTGCTATGAATAAAGCAGTACAATAACAGGTTACCTTATTTTAAAACACGTGATGACATGCCTTGCTGTCTTGTGGAAAAGAAAAAATACCACTTACTTGTTCAGGGCACTTTTGCTTAACCTAGACTCTTCAGCTTCTTGTTGCTTAGTTTGCTCTTGGATAACCTTTTCCCAGAAGTTCTTCAACTCTTCCGCATCATGACCACCCATCCTGTGGCGTCTAAAGTTCGTATGCTTGCTCATTTTCTGAAAAGCAATTTGGAGGTCAGAGCAGTCAAAAGCCTAACCCGAGGCAGGTACTGTATTACTTAGCCCCTTGAAATTTCATTCTCATGAAGTGCTATTAAAATAAAGTATGTCACCTGAAAAGAATAGGTAACTGGTGCTTAGTCTGCCTTGAACCAAAATATGAGGCATTGAAACAGGCCTTGGGTGACAGTTGAATGGCATAACTATATTTTTGTTACTGAGTAATGACTGCACGTGGCACAGTTCACTGAAATATTGTGGATGCCTCAGTGTGTGTGAGATTTTAAGTACTTTTAGAAGAACTTGTGAAAAATGCTTTCAAATATAGTGCCATTGTCACTGAAGTTCAGACTAGATGTGAAGGACTTTCCTGTTTTCTATCTCCCATGTTCTTAAAACAGATCATAGATGGTTTTATCTCTGGGAAATTAATTGCTCCTAAGCGATTCCTTTTGCTACTCCAAATGATGTCATGCACAAAATATGCAAGGGAATTATGAATCTGAAGTTGAAGCACACAGAGTGCAAAGCTCTGGGGAGCTTCTTATGGTCTTGTTCTTTATTTTATCAAAATTCAGTCTTAAATACTGTTAAAAGTAGAGCTCATTAAAATACAGGGATCAGTTCCAAAAAATGAGAAAAATGACAGAAAAAAAGATAGAAAACAGGCAAATTTGTCCTTGCTAAATGCATGTTATTCAAACATTAAAATTCTCATCATGTGTGATGTCCTTGCTGATATTACCATATTGCGTTGGTCATCAGATCATAATGATACTTTGAAAAGTTAAGTTCTGTTGTTTATTTCCTGAATCAGTCTACTCCACTAAGCCCCAGCAAGAAGTGGGAGGATACAAGAAAGAAAAGCCCCAAAAACCTAAACTCCAGAATTTTCTATAACTAGATTAGCACTTTATTTGAGGTTTGCTTCCTTATGTTTATCTGTATTAGATACTTTTGCCAACACTCCACTCTGTAATGCTGATGTATTTAGGCCTCATAGACCCTGATATGTACTTGTGAATATTCTTCCTAGATGATTCATACTTTAGGAGCTATCCTTGATAAATACAACAAAGACTATGCAAATGTAGGCCAGCTTGAGGAAACCTTTGCTTTGTACAGTGCTGTGAAGTGGAAGATCAGAGTAAAAGAAAAGGATGGTCAGGTGTAACACAATTAAGGCAGATTTCTGTAAGGTCTTACTATCAAATACATTATTTGAAACTCCTGGCACCTTAAAAGGACACCTAAGTAAGTTCTGGGCATCTTCATAGATTGAATATTTTACATTTGTCTTAATATTCAAGGATCTATATTTTTAAGAAGATAAATAATAACAAATAATTTTGCCAAACTTGGTGTGAAGTCTGGCTGGACTGGAAAAACTGCTTAACGAAAAGGAAAATCTCCTTGAGATGCATTACTTTTCGACTGAGAGCTCCAGTTGCTTGAAGACTGGCACAGCCCAACTGGAGTGATAAGCATGAACTGGTTAGACCATGTAATATAGCCTCCTGTGTGATTGGGTATGAGTACTTAGAATACTGGTCCTCTTCACAGCAAGGTCAACAAGAGCTGCAGTATCACCAAAAAAGCCAGCTATTTTTCTCTGAGGCAAACAGCATTTTTCTAGTATTTCCCTTGCTGTGGGACTGGGGATGTTGTAGATGTAGCACAGCGTGATGCAGGACGAATTGTTACTTTGGCGTGGGCACAGCAGTTCTACTAGCACCTTGTGCTAAACATGTTTGGTTTGGCAATGAATATGGTCTAAATGGGTCTATGGTAATCTTAATAATCTTTTGTCTCACTCTGAGGCCCCAAAATAATAGTATTATTTAATGCTTCATCTTGCAAAAAAACATGCTTGTCACGGATGCACTGGAACATGCCCTATCTCTGTGTCCTAATTCAGCAGGTCTTGAGCAGTGTTAAAATAAATGCTCTGGGAATAGCTTCTTACAGCAAGTGATGGAATCTGATTATTTCATCATTCCTGGATCAGCAGGTCACACGGGTCTTTGCACCATTTAGAGGCTCTTCTATCATTAGCAGCTGCCCACTTGACACTCTACAGATAATTATCCCATTGCCTCAGAAGCCGAGTGCAAGTTGCTGACAAACTGAGTCAGTGTGCCCTCCAAACCCTATTCTACTTTGCCTCATACAAGAATCTGCCATAACACATTAACCTTTAATTAGAGATTAAATTTTTATGATTATTAAACTTCTAGTTGATGTTCTCCAAATGGTACAAAGAGGGTCTTCAGTCTTTATCTGAGGTTTAAACTGATTAGATTTTGAGGGGGTGCATGAGGGTTTTGGCTGCCTTAGGTTTTGGCTGCTCCACTCAAAAGAACAACCTGTGATCAGGGAGGTGCCCAAAAGATGGAGGTACTTCTGCAACTTTCAGTCTGCTAGGTCTGTGGGTCGTTTTGCAAGTAAAGAACATTTGGTATTAGTTCCTAGGAATGTCAGTGACAGTTAATATTTCACATATTATTGCTGTGATCCTTGCTAAGACAGATTCTTGACGTAAAACTTTTGAAGACTGTGCTGTCTGCATTGCTGGCCAGCATCTTTCATGGTATGATGTGTGAAAACATCCTATCTTTGAGCCTGGCATGAAGACATTTATGTGTAGAGACTAGGGTTCATGTGTGCTGTAAAATACCTCCATTTTAGTTTCTAATTGAAAGATTCTGTTTAGGAACCTGGTTTGGATTTCTGAGTAACTCTTTATATCAAAACAAAAATCTTTGTTGTTGCTCTAGATAACAAGTTTTGTGTGATTTTTTTTCTTTCTTTTTAGATGTCCCAATAACATGTTGGACTTACTCTGACATTTGGACTTAATGCCATCAAACTTGTTCTTGATTCCTTCACTCAGATAACTCAGGGCTCAGTAACAAGTAGAACAATTAGATTTTCCCTGTAAATAAAAAACACACTTTCTTACAGTCACTTGACCATTTTTGTTGGGGTGGAAAGTGAGCAAGGAAAATAGGCTCATCATTCCAGAGACATTAAAGGAAAGCTGGGGAGGTGTCTTTCTTACTCCTACTGGCAGGTTGTTTTAACATGTTTATCCACTGATAGGAAGGTAAAACAACCAAGAGCAAGCACTTTTATTAATTTTAAATTATTCATTCAGAAGACCTGAAATATTGTAAGTTTCATTTATGACCTGAAAATTTGTGTTATGAAAGTTTCTGCATTATGTTTTCTATGAAGGGTTACCAAAATGTGCATATCATTGGTGCAAGACGGAGTCCCTTATTAAATCTTCAATTAAGATAGTTAAGGAAGAGCTGTTATTATATTGGTTTTGCAGTCCTACTTGCCCATATGAAGTATAGTTTACTGCTTTTTTAGAGAGCCAAGCTGATAAAACAACATTTAAACAAGGATGAAATTAGATTTTGTTAAAGTGACTTATGTGTTTGGTAGCTCTGAAACTCAACTGTCAAAAATGTGTAAGTGTGTACAAAAGAGTTTCTACAGCATTCATCATTTACAGAAATTAATTTATATGCTAACATATTATTAATTTATGGAGAATGTCCACAAGGAGAAGTAGTTGTAAAAACAAAATTAATGTCACTGTAAAGAAAAATCTCCTACATTTATAATCAAACCATAAATCAGAGGGCCACACAACAGTCTGTAAGACAGCAAATCACTCATGAAACACAGATAGCACCTACATATAATACATTGTTTTCAAGTCATAAAATCATAGAGTCACAGAATAAGCTGAATTGGAAGGGATCCACAAAGATCATTAAGTCCAACTCCTGGCCCTGCACAGCACCATCCCCAAGGGTCACACCAGTGCCTGAGAGCATTGTCCAAATGCTCTTGAACTCTGTCAGGCTGGTGCTGTGACCAGTTCCCTGGGGAGCCTGTTCCAGTGTCCAACCACCCTCTGGGTGAAAAATCCTTTCCTAATATCCAACCTAAACCTCCCCTGACACAGCTTCAGGCCATTCCCTTGGGTCCTGTCCCTGGTCACAAGAGTGACGAGGTCAATACATGCCTCTCTGCTTCTCCCTGTGAGCTCAGGTCCCAGAGCCAGTTTAAAGGAGGTTTGAAGTGCGAATGATGAGCAGTTTTTCCCCTACAAATCTACCCCATACAAGGGAGAGGAAATTTTGCTTCTAGCTCTAAATAATATGCACAACTTCTATTCACTGGAACAAAACCAATATAGAAACAGCCAGTGAGTGGTACAACCTTTAATCTGATATGCATCTGAATGTGCTTTGGAAAGGTGTTTAAATTAATAGGTTTCCAAATGCTCTGATCTTAGCCCCTGCCTAATCTGCATATTTTGTATTATTTTAATCTCAGGCTACCTCTGCTGAGGTACAAAAAGGAGTTTTAAAAAATATCCAATGCAAGTAATTTATTGTCTGCACACTTTGTAATTTCTACTTTGGATTCTTTCTGGAGAAATTTTGAGAGTCAGAAATGGCTCTTGATGTTTTGATCAAAATTGCTATTTTGAGTTACCTTTATATGAAATAAACAAGCAGGAGAAGAAAATAGTTTCTAAAGCCTCAGGAGGTATTTTTTACCCTTTTTCAATCTTTCTATTTAATACGTGTCTTAAGCTAGCCATAGTCTTAAAAATTCAGTGTTTTATAGAGACAGACTTGTATGCAAAATATTTGCTTTTACTTTTTATTGAGAAATATTTCAATGCATTCAGTAAAACTGTTAGCTCAACATATTTGGAGAAAAATATCGGTGTGATTTTTGGTCTAAATGATGCATAATTTAAAGAATAATTGGTTTGGCTAACAAAAAGAAAACCACCTTACACTTTTTTCCTTATTGGGAAATATTTTAACCAGTAATGTAAAACAATATTTGAACATTTCCAATGTTTATTTCCAAAACTTTTGCTGAAAGACAAACTCTTCAACAAGAATATTTTATGTATTTATATAGCTTAAAAATATTTCCTTCCTAAAATTTGGAGATAAGTCTAATTTTAACTCTTTCAATGAATTTGATGATTCAGCCAATTTTAATATGGATCACAAACATGTTCCTGGAAGAATTTCCACAGTCCCTTCAGAGGTTTTTTGGTGAGCATTGTAAACAATGGAAAGATTAACTAGACTCAGTCCCTTGGGTCATATCATGACCATGAGCTGTTTTATCTTTGTCAGGACACTAATTAATATCCTATTCCTTTTGCCCTTCACCAGGGTTTGTTTGTCTAAGCATGGAATGTTTTCCAGCATTATATATCTGTTACAGTACAGTTCAAAGCCCGTTTACGGTGCTCTTAAAAAAAAAAAAACAAACCAAAAAAAGTGCTCAAAATTCTAAAAAGTTTTAAACTACACATATAGAGTACATAATTTTGATGAGTCTCTCTTTACATGTTCCTTTTATGGTGGTTTTCCTTTCAGTTGAAGTGTGTGTAATACAGAAGTTCTAGTAATACCAAAAAAGATAGTAACAAATAATAGCTTAATAACTGAACTTATAATTAGAGTAAAATGAAACAGTGGCAGGATACCTCATATGTTGTATAAATCATATAGGATCAGAATAATTTCCAGAAAGGTATATTGACATATACAGAATTCCAGGTCATGGAGGGAACAAGAAGAAAACATTGTATGACTGAACTTGAAAGAGAAGTTCAAATTCGCATGATTTAACAGAACATAAAATAAATGTATACCCATGTATGTCTAGGCAGGTTTAATAATCAAGACAGGAAGAGAAAATCTTATTTTGGCCAAAATACAATAATATAAATGCTTACTTTGATTGTATAGTAGCTTCCTCTTCTGTCAAAGTATGGTTTTCTTGAGTGATTACTGCATCATGTCAGTTTTACCCCTGGGTTCCCCTTTTCAAGAGAACGCCAACTGCTAGGAATAACTGATGAAATATATTCATCCGTCACTCATTTTTATTTGGGAGTGACGACATCTGCTATTACGAATTAGCTTAATGGCAGGGGAGGAAAAAACCCAAACCCACAGTCTCATTTTGTGAAGTCTGCACCACACCACGAGGAATGACCAGACAGTTACAGGGCACAAACTCTGAATGCCACGTTTGATCTTTGCTATAAATTTTGGCAGGTGCCACTGATGTCATGACTTGGCTCTGGAGAAACAGTTACTCTTTGACAAGTGTGGATCACTGTAGCATAACTTCCATATGACTTGCAAGAATTCAGCACCGTCCCCTCCAAGAAAAAGATAGATCTGAAAAGAACATGTTGAATAGCACAGCTTGTCTCACGTTTGTGCTACTGAGTGACTGACAGATAAATAGATTTCTTTTTCACCCCTTTTGAAGTGTTGGTCTGTAAAAGCACCTGGTAGACTACATGACAGGATTCCAGCTAAGCTGTTAATACACTCAATAGTGCAGGAATGTGGCCAGCTGCAAGCTGAAACATAGCATATATAATTTGTTACAGAACTTAGCACTTCCACTTCTTGGACAGGTTCTTCCTCCCTCCACTGGTACTCCTGGGTGAACAGAAAAACACAGGCAGGTGAGGTGCTACTGACTCTGACAGAGGGAGAGCAGACAGTGACAGACCTTCTGCTCCCAGCTTTTATTGGCAACCTGATTCCATGACCTTTTGGTAGTTTGGCAAGTTCCACCTTGAAGTTAACTATGTTTCTTACTCCAGGTATTTCCAGTGTAAGGTTGCTCCAGAACTTTCTGTGCCAAGTACTGTAAATTTTCTTTTAATCTACAATCTGAATGTATTCAAGAGACAAGTTACCCTTCTCTTGTCTTCAAGGTATGTAGGGCGGAAATCACCTCCTCTCTACTTCCTTGTTTTGCTATAATAACATTTAAGGGCTTTGGACTGTTCTCATTCTCTTGATAGGAGGTCTCATGACCTTCCTCTGTGGTCTCATTTAACACAAGCAGTGAGAACTGTGTCACATTCCAACTGAGTATTAGTCCCTTGAATGCTTCCTTATTTTGTTTGGATATAACAATTGGAATCTAGAATCACTTTCATCTTTTCTAGAGAAATACAATTCTCATTGCAACTTTCTAATTGATTCCTGCGCTCACCTAGTTCTCCTCTTAGTTTTTCCAACTTATAAGCTTCAACTTATGACAGAAATTTTAATTAGATCCCAAGTTCACAACCTACCTTTTGTGCCATTTTCTCTATTTAAATCCTTCAGGTAATTTCTTTCTTTTGTTTTTGAAATTGAGTCCCCTATGCTCATGACAACCTTTGTGTCCTCCAGAAAATTTCTTTAACTCACTGTTTCATTTTGTGCCAAATGCTGCTGCTCAAAACCATAGTAACATTGTTTGTAAGACAGCTCTGGATGAATTCCTTTTTTTAAACTTCTCACCATTAGGGACCTTTCACTAAAAGGTGTTAGCTCATTTTAACCACTTATAAATTCAAATAGATAGACCTTGGTGAGATCATAAGACATGGTTCCTCTGTAGGGAAGAGAGGAAGATAGTAAAGAAGAGGCAATGAAGTCCATCTTATCTCCTAACATAAAGAGTAATGGGCTATTTATTGTCTGCTGGATGTGGTTAGTAAATGGTGAGAAAGGAAAGGAGAGGGAGATTGTAACATATCATTAAGTATCCTTATAGAATCAATAATTACTTCAGATGAACAGCTAAATTAATTTTTCCACTAATCAATCAGTAAAAGCTCAGCATTGCTACTGTTAGTGGAGGTTAGCCATGAAATGTAACACGAAGTTGGTAAATCACTGTTTCAGGACAGACTGCCCTGACTGATAGCTGTCCTGGATCCTAGACAAATGCCCAAGTTGCTGATGATGGTGTCAGACTCTTATAGTTTCTCATCTTGGAGCTGCTCCTCTTCATATAAATAGTGCAGAACTCTGAGCTTGAGAGGCAGTGCCAACAGCGTGCTTGTTTGATCTCCTGTATGTCTCAGAGGTGCATTTTGCACTTTCCCAGACTATTGAATATATTGCTCACATTTTGACTACTAGGTATCCTGAGGCATACTTTTTCATGGCAAGAAAGTTACTTGGAATTTGTTTTGCAAAATCTGAATTTCGCTACTGCCCAGACATAAAACAGATCTTGAAATCCTGCTTGTATTCTTGTGCTGAAAATGCCCTAATTCAACATCCCTGAGAACTCACACACTGTTCCACTGTGCAATGTCAGTGGTGCCTAGTGGAAAGAAAGCATAAGAAACAGAGGACAAGGCTACAACAAAGCACACAAAAATAATCATAGCTTTTTGATCTTTGTAAATAAAGTGACTGAGACATGGGAAGCAAAGCTGATCACTGTAATATCAGCCTGATACTATATAGAGATCAACAGTATCATCTACTCCAGCCTTCTGGTAGTACAGAGTCAATTGGAACAATGTTATGTGACTTTAGAAGTAGCACAGATTTTCTCTATAGACTTGTCAGACAAATCAATATTTTGAGTAAATTATTTCAACGTTATGGAGCACATAGACACCACTATACGTTTGAAGTTTTACAGCCTAACTTGACAGCTTCACCTGAGAATTTGACAAGTCTACAGTGTACCTCTGGCTGTAAGGCTCCGACGGTTGCTTCTACTCATTTGTAATGATTTAGATCTAGAGGTCTCAGATAATGTTGTCTTGTGCCGACACAGCCTTTGTTATAAATAACTGTGTTTTGGATGTTGTATTGCAGTAATTCCCTTTGCTACCCTTTCACCACCTTGTATTTTTTTGCCAGTTGTTGCAGATATAGCCATTTATATGGAGCTTTTTTTTGCTTTATGTGAGCAATTGCAGAATGTGGCCTTGAACTGCGATGTTTATAAACCGCCACTCTGTATTTTAGAGTGTTTCCTTACTGCATTACTGTCAGGGCCTGGAAGACCTCAACAGGCCCCCAGAGACCTTCCCCGTCTCACTGGGACCCACATCTCTGCCCAAGCTCCCTGTTTTAGCTTAGGCCCAGGAATCTGGCTCCTGAGGTCTGTCCTTCAAAATCACATATCCAGCCTTCCCTCTCCCCCTGTGCTGTGGTCACACTTGGCTCCCAGACTGATGCCTAGATCATACTCTGTCATAGGTATGCCTCATGGCAGCCTCGGGTTTTTTCTACCTAACAATTACCATGGATTCAACTCCATGGGTGAAAGCAAGAAAGGCAATAAAAAATGATGGAATATCATAGTTGAAACCAGGCAAGAGTATGGAAGACAAGACTGTCTTGCCTGCGTTTGGGGGTCTTACCAATCTCTGCAGAATTTTGTGAAAAAAAAAATGCTCGAAAATATGAGTGTAGCAGCACTATGTGCTATGCTGTGGATGCAGAGTCTGTGCTACTAATAGCTACAGTCACTAAGGGACTGATGGTATACCTTTTCACTGTCAAGCACATCAAGGTGAAGGACAGCTGGATATAAAATACTGCCCTAGCAGTATGTGTATTCAGATATTGCATGTAGTCAGTTGTGTAGATAAGTTTACCTAAATGGGCGTCTAAAAGTAGATTCCTAAATCCAAGCCAATTTCCTTGAATTGTTTGAGTTCATGACAAGAACACACGGATTGTGTTGCAATGTGGGAACAGTGTCAGAGAGGGGAGACCTGGAGGCTAGGGAAGGTGGCATCTGGAGATTAGCTCCATGGCTGATTTGATGCAGATGAGCAACACACGATGGCACAGAGCATGAAGGTGCCAGTTACCCTTCCTACTGTAATATGACAGCAACAACTCTTGGCAAATCGTTGCCATGATTGGAAAACAACAGTTCATGGGATGATTCAGGGAGTACTTGAATAATCGTAAGTTTGTCTGCCTTAACTTATTTCTAAGTTATTTCTAATTACATGAAGTGGTTTATAGTGAATTTTACAGATAGACTCCTTTTGCTGTGTTGATGTTGTCAATAAAATGCTTGTTTGCATTAGGTTACCAAAACTTATCCTTCATTAAAAGGAAGAGAATTAATTTGTTATAATCCATTGAAGATTTCAGTGGGCACTTAAGTACAGTGACCTCCATATAGTCTAACAGGCTACAAAACATGTATTTCTTTCCCCCCATTCTGCTTGGTCAATATACACTTAACTACCAAAATAGAAGGTGGCCTAGTCTCAGATTTTTGTTTGATTTACATTTCCTTATCAGGACTGTTTGTGTTCTGTCTATTGCACATTATTTTCAAGCATGAGGGGAAGCAGACATGAGAGGGAATGAAGACTAAATTGTGCTACAGCAGCTGGTTCCTGATTTTCACTGACATAACGCTGCTTCCTACTTCAAGGGCCTGTAGCACATGATGTAGGCTCCCTCATGGAAGGGCTGGGTTATGGATGCAAGGTGTGTGAAACATGACAGTGTGGGAGGTGATGATGAAGTGTAGATGGTACTTCAGTTTCTGTATGCTCCAGGAAAATTTTCTTACTGTCTCACCATTTTTCGTCTATCTTCCCTACTCAGCAAATGCAGCCACCAACTACGTATTCAGGAAATTTCTTCTCTGTGGTGTTCACTTGCTGAATCTTGTCTTCCACACTTTCACCTATGCTGTGCTGATTCATCATTAGTTGTCTGACTTTAGCCAGCAGGGTCAAGCTTCCTTAAGCTTGAAAACCAGGATGATCTTCAACCAGACAGATAAACAACCCACAGGGGTTTAAGTGTTCTTAGTAGATTCTTTCCTTCGGTGTCTGCGGACAATGCTGCTAATGGTAGGGTCTATTTGAATGTTTTCTGTGTGCACCAGAAAGGGAGACACAGCATGAATAGCTTGCAGGAGAACTTGCCAGAAACACTGCAGAAGTAGGGGAGTCAAGGTGAAAGCACTGCAGTTGGCCCTGTGGACAATGTCTCTAAGCTCATGTAAACAAACATCATGCTAGATAATGTGACATTATTTCATCTGTATCACTCCAAGCTGACAAGTATTTATCCCTGATGAAGTCAGGTGTATTATGCTGGTCCTGCAGAAAGCTGAAGAAATGTAAAATTATTGTACAAGAAAAGCAATGGGAGAAGCCTGATATCTTGAAAACTAGGACTGTATGGTGTAACACTACTTGATCTACAGCTTAAAGAAAGACTTGGCTGAGAAATGTACAACAAAAGTTTAGGAACAGAAAAAGTCCAGAATAGAAGACAACACAGTGGCCGTATGCAAGGGAAGTTAGAGGGTCCACAGGGAAAAGAAAAAGATGTAATACCATAAAATAAGTATTTGTGACAAGACTAATTGAAATTTCACATGAACAAACATCAGGGGACCAATATTAAATCTATTTGGGGTAGGAAATTACCCTGTCAAAATCTTTTGGATTAGTCTGATTTTGCAATCTGAGTTTACAGCTGGTCAGTGGAATTGGCACTGTGGAATGGTACCACTGGAACTGAAAAGTTCACTTCACTATCATAAGGAAAAGGAGTTTGGAAATGCTTTGTCTACCAGTCTCTATGAGGATACCCTGTTCAAGATACACTCTCAATAACTCTTCAAAGTAGAGAAGCAGGTTATTATACCCATAAAATTTGGAAAAATAGCTGGTGTATTTCAGTTGACAGTGAGAAAGGAATTGTATAAGAACTGAAAGTTGATCTTTTATTCATCTTAACATGTTCAGATCTACTGATTACATTGTGACTTGCTAAGGAAGTAGTGCAGTGTTTTCCTTGTATTTTTAATTAATTAGTTAATTTTTAAAAATCTGTTAGTACTCTATGGAATTTTAACACAACCTTGCTTTGTGGTATTTGCAACCTTTTAATGTTCTAATAGCGTGATAGTCACTTTATGGACTTGAACATTTAAATTTTAAATACTTTCTAATAAATGGGTGAGGTATTCCCAATTCCATATGGCTTATTGTACTGAGCTGTTACTTTGAATTGTTCCTTTAATCATTTATCCTACCTGTACTATCAGGGCACCAAGTTGTTCAGGACTCAAACCATCTTTTAAATCAGAGAATGTAGCAAAATCAGTCCTTAGTCCTAATAGGCTGCTTGGTACTTGATAGTATAATAAGCAATATTTCTGTTTAAAAGCTTTATTTCCTTCAAATAGTATTTAAATATTAACCTGGTTCTAGATCTTTGACTGCTGTCCAGGAGTACCTTAAGAGTTTAAATACACAAACAAATCACCCACGATCTCCAGTAACTTTTTCTACTTTCTGTTTTAGTCTGGTGCAAGAATGAAGAGCCACAACGTCGCTTGATGTGCAAAAGGCAGCCTAAGCAAATTTCCACTGTAACTAGTAGTGCATAATAAAAAAACAGCATTAAGGGAAAACTATTGGTGTTGAAACCCTGAAGTTCAGTCTGTGCATTTCAGGGTCTTTAACAGGCTTATGCCTCTATTACAGACTAATTCTACTCTGGTCTGAAATTCTCTCAGCATTAGTTTGATGTGTACTGGGTGGGCTCTTAGGCTCCATTTTTACCGTATTGCTCCTTTCTGATTTTATTGAACATTGTATCCATCAATGTCAGATGCCTTTCTGACACCCTGTTATGAGCATTCACCACTTCCACACCCTGGATGCAGCTGCACAGGCTGGGGCAGTGGCCACCACCCTCCCACCTCAGCTACTCGTCACCTCCCCCGTGTCAGCAGCTGCCAGATGCTCTGCCAGATGCAGTGCTGAAAGAATCTCCTGAGATATGCGTCCACTGCACCCCAGGGGTTTAAAGAATCAGAAAATTAGGTCCCCCCTCATATGGATGTTTTGGTGGAAATGGTTTGGGGAGAGATCTCCTGAGAAACTTAGGTGGCAGGTTGACAAGAGGAATGTCACAGCTCACTGTAGCCAAAACACACTAGTTTTATCCTGTGTATCCCAGACATGAAGGAGGACAGAAGTCTACCTTTCACTAATGCTCTCATTTGCTCTCTCTGGTTACACTGATGAACTACATGCCATGTTTCTCTATTCAAATATTTGTCTTTTGTCCCAGTTACGATTTACTTTAGAAAATACTTAACCTCAGGAATCTGAATTAAATGGTAAAAATAACAAGTATTTTTGAAATGAGAAATACAACATCTGAAAGGGGCAGAAATAAAACCATTCACAAACATTTGGAAACAGCAAACATCCATTATGGTGATGGATGTTTCTACTTGGGGAAAAGGCTATGGGCAAGAGCATTTACTACATGGGAGTTTGTGCACAGTGACCACAAAAGATGGTGAGCTTCCTATTGCCAAAGTATCTTTAGTTTAAATTGAGTGATAGCCTAAAAGCTGATACTAAAGATGAAATCACACAGTTGGACGTGCTTTCCAAAAGTATAGATATTGTCTAACAACATATTTAAGTGTTACCATCCACTGATTCTCTTTCAAGGTAAATTACTATCAAGAAATTATGTCTTCATGGGTATAGGACAGATGATTTGGAAAAGTAAGGATTTTTTTGAGAAATAAAAATATTTTGGTAACTATAGAAATAAAAATCGATGTTGACCTTAGATTTGGGGAACGCCAGGGCCCTGGACTCTGAACAGACAGTATAGTGAGCTGCCTTCAGTCTGCCAGCAGATGAGTGAAAATTGATTCAGCTTTACCAGTCTTATGACATTGCTCCTGCGTCTTAAACCCAATGTTTTGTTTTGGGTATCCTATGACTATTTTAAAGAAACTGTTTCCTTAAGTTTTTGTTGCAAGGAAAAAAAAATATTGCCACAAAGAGGAGAAATAATTGTTTAGAAGAGATTTTTTAGAAAATATATTTCCCACAAAACAGGCCATTCTAACTTTTGGTCTTTTCTTCATTCATCTTGCTTTTAATCCTTTCCTACATCTTTGGAACAGGAGTGCAGGGTTGCAGGCAGGGATGTGGACTTTAGGAACTCCTGTTTCACAGAGAAAGAGCTTATCAGGTGGCAATGACTGTCAGTTTTTCTAATTTCCATAGAGGTGGTCAAGTAATTTGTAAACTGTTCTAGAAGGGAAAGGTTACAGATATATTGGGAAGCACAGTGAGAAAAAAGAAAACAAATGCATAAAAAAAATCAAAGAAAATTACATTAGTTGATATATTGGTGGAAAAGAGGAAAATAAAATCCTACATTCTAATAATTAAGTTCAATTTTGGTTGGGTAAGAAATTTGTTTCTGTTGAGATGTTACATCCAGGTTAATTTAAAATTAGATCTGAGTCTGGTTATATTCTGCCCAGCCTACTTTAAATGCAGTAATTGTTCTTTATAATCAAGCTATTACAATGACATTAAAATGTAATCCTCAGAAACAACATAGTCATTTATCAAATATTGCATTAGTCTCCTTGACATTTTAATTTACAAGCTTTTTATTATTAGTTTGGTCTCTCAGTTATTAATTACTTGAAAAACATGTCATTTTTCATGTCTTATATAAACAAATACAAGAAAAGGGTCAAATTTTAATCTTCATGAAACCAGAATAAATCAAAGATAACTGCACTAAGTCAATGAAAAGTGTATGACAGAGAGACATCTCCTCTCGTGTCTAAGCAGACATAAATGAAAGTTTGTTTTAAACTTTATGTAGAAAATACATAGTTTCTTTACAGCAAAAGAGATGCTTTTCCCCTTTCAGTTTTCAACTTCTTCCGTTGTAAAATACAGAGCACCATGCAATTTCTCAACTGTTGTGTTCCTTTCAGTCAAGTTATGTCTTGAAATGTTTAGTGTAAAGTCTTGGATGTCAGTTTCTGAAGCCTATAAATAAGGAATTCTCAAGCAGGGGGAAAGAAAAAAGAAGTAAAATCACCTTTTGCTTCTATTGGAAAAGTACTGGACCTATGATTTTTTATGAGCTCATATTTATGGCATGTATATTTACTTTATTGAAAACCAGTAATTTTGAGTTTTAGCTGAGAAAACCTGGAACTGACATAACTCTAATTGTCATTTTATTCCCTTGTTAGGATTGTGATTACTAGATTGATTGATAATTTGCAAGCTGAGTGTGAACAAATTCACCAAGACCATCCTATGAAATTGTCAGTGTTGAAAGAATGTTGTGCACATATAAGCAGATGACCTGGAAAGCACAGTACTGTACATCAAGACAAAACTTGCTCTTTACATTCACAACTCAAGCAATAAAGCTAAAAAAAAAGAGATAAGCTAACACTGCTGAAGTGGTACAAGAAGAGATCAGAATTTTTTTTCTGAAATCTGGAGAAAGCAAGGGTGACACATCAGTAGTGAAAGCATAAGAAATGCTCTACTTACATACAGAACTTTTTACTAGCAGCATTTTATTTGGAATATAAGTGTTAATGTTTTCATTTTATAGATGGGAAGAATGAGATTTTGAGGAGTAAAGTGATTTGTTCAAAGCAGCTCTATATCTGATCCAGGAATCCATTTATTAAATAGCTGCACTGATCCTGCCTTATCCTATGCTTATACAGAGATTGAAACAGAAACTTTTACTGATTTTCATCTCCTTTTTCATCTAAATGTGCTTTCTCCGAGACACTCTTGGGCATGAACAAATATTGGGATAAAATACATTGTTGTAATGTTTCTAATGAAGGACAAATCAGGAGACATCAGAAATCTTTAACATTCTGCTTTTGCCATAGAATCTCAGTGGCCCTGAAAAAAAGACTAATGTGGCTGTGTCACCAGTGAGTAACAACTTTTGTCTCTATTTCTTCTTTTATATTTTGACCTCATTCAGTCTACTGTTTTCTGAATTGCCATAATTAGATGTCGATAATCTGTTTTAGAGAGAACAAAACCACAAACCCTTTCAACATAATATCTGACTGCCTTCACTACTTTCAATGTATTTTTTTAGAGAATGGACATGCTTATTTTAAGAGCAACCTTATTCTCCTCTACCAGCAAAAGTCAGGGCACGGAAGAACCAATATATTATTATGACTCTATATCTTCTACAGACATATCATGAGAAGTTACTGGCTTTTTCTGTAGTCTTGTCTTAGTGTGTTCTTATATTCTTACTCTCTTTTTTTTTGTTCTCCTTTATCTCTAGGCAGTCTTAATGATCTTAATTCAAATAACCCAGTGAAAGACATTCACTTAACCTGTTAAATATTCCCGATGGCACCTGACTGAATTTCAGACAAAATCTGCATTTTGCATTTGTTTTGTGACAGTTTTGTTATATATCTGATGTCCACAAATCTGTAATTCATCTTGTCTACAATTTTTTTGCTTGGTTTTCATTATAAATAAATCTCCACCAGTGCTCTCCTGAGCAAACAAGGGCTTCTTAAAGACTCAGCCCTAAAACTCTAGAAGTAGGTGGATCCAACAATGTATTTTATTATAACTGAAATTCATTGCTTGATCCAGATTCAATGCACAGTACTATGTGAACATGTGAATGAATTTGGTCTGAATGTTTTAAAAATGGGAAACTATCTCTTATGGATTTCCTGGACCAGTCCAAATCCTGTATCACTTCCCACCATGGGCAATGAGATACTCATCCTCCTTTCCTTTCTTTAGAAGAGGAGTTTCTTGTGTTTAGAAACAAGGTTAGGAAGCCATACATGCTGGAAGGTGTCTGAGCAGTGGGGATAGAAGAGACTGGGACACAAAGACAGAAGAAAACCAAACTATGAAAGTGGAAAAAGTGAAGGGAGTGTTTTATTTATATACCCTGAGTAGCCCATGTGTGGTTTGGAAAGGCTACATTCCCAGCTCCTCTGTTTTGAGTTGGGTTTTCAGGCTTACTATAAATGACTGAACAGGCAGTTTTAATTATAGCAAAACATGACAACAGAAATGAATCCTCATGGTTAACAGATCATAAGACTGCATTGCTGTCCTCAGGGACTGAGCCGGCAAGGACTCAAATGCTTGTAAATAGTGCAGGTGTTGAAAACCAATATGAGGTTATATAATTTCTTGACCAGAGAAATGCCAACACATGTCTTATAGCATTGTGGTTAGTGACAGTACATTTATGGTGGCAATTTACAGGCAGGGAAAGAGATCTTTGATCTCACTACAGCTGGCAACCTTCACATTTCGTAGTCACTCAACACCATCTCAGAATGTGCTAATTTTCAGACAGAAATAATAACTATGAAAAACTGGCCAGCTGTGTTGCCAGCTTTTAAAGGAGAGATTCAGACAGTTTATGTGAATAAATTTTAGCCCTTTATATACAAAATATTACTGTTATTAGTTTCAATTTGTTAATTATTCTCAAGTAATTAGGGATCTAATTCCCAAAACTCTTTATCTATTTCCTAATGGAATGACCAAAGCTTGACAGAACAGAAAAATTATTAATGACTTGAAGACTAACAGTTAAAGATAATTGGTATAAAAATAGCAGCATTTCTGTGATTGAGAAATAATCCATTGTCATATGTCCATGAAGACAAAGATAGTGTCAAAAAACTGCATACCAGTAACATAGGTTATTGCCATTTTTCTGAAGAGATTTTTGTACTACATTTTGTGATTTCTTCCCACTGTAATTTCTTGTCCTTGCTTAAAGTTGAGATAGTTGTCTCATCTAGTCCAACTTCATATATCATATAAGGTGATCCTTGGGACTCAGTTCAACCATAAGAAACAGCAGATTTTATGAGGTGATTGAAAATACATGCAATATTTCCAGGGCAAGGTTTTCAGGAAAATTGTTCTGGTTTTTTGTTTAGTTTTCTGTAAGTACTTGCGTTTCTGTAGTGCTGCAGATATATTACTTCTATAATTGCTCACTCAAGCCACCAAAATGTTACAATAATGTAATTTCAAGTCAAATGATAAGACATTTCATTTAAACCACAGTGTTGCTGTAAGATGTACTCCTGTTCCTCTGTAATCCAGATTTATTGCCCTCCTTATTCTCAGCAAGCATGAGCAAACATGAAATAGTTTTGTGTAATTATATAAAAAAGAAATATAAGCAGTGTTTCAAAACCTTCTATGAGATGACAAGGTCAGCCATATGCCACTGAATAATTTCCTGAGCATCTGTTCATTCTGGCTATCGCAGTGTCCAACAGTGCAGATATAGTATAAATAATAACGACAGTACCATTTATTGAGGTCTAAACCTACAACTGTATGTTTTGCAAAAGTCCTGCTGAAGGACTTGAAAAGTTTTGCTGAAGGACATGGAGTTTTGAACGGGGAAATTTTGTGAGGCTGGGCTACGGCTTTAGACCTATTATAAAATCAGTATCCTGTTTGACCTTCACTGCAACAATGTGCAAGTACAGCCTGAAATCAGACATGCAGATACACAAAGAGAAACACAGAGAGTGAGTATATCCTGGTACAGGGAATTAGCTGTCCTCTTCATAGATGGGCATTTCAAAAGACGGGGGTTTGAAATGTGATGTCTGCAACACTTGGCAGCTGTCAATTGCACAATAAAAATTTGATAGGAGACCTCACTCCTAAGGGTAGCTTCTCAAATAACTTTCACAGGTTGTTTTAAATGTTCATAAAGGACATCAAGAAACCGAAGTCCTGTTAGTTCATGACCCCTTTTCACAGAAGAAAGTGTCCCAGACACTAATTTTTTTGTTGAAATTTCTGTTGTTCCTGATGTGTCAGGTAAGAGAGGTGTTATCTCCATAGCTTTTCTGATGAGATCTCCAATGTGTGTTCTCTTACAGATCCATATTTTTACAACATTGAGGGAAGAGCCCAAGTCAGACAGAAAGGTGTGGTCCCCTTTTAGGGTTTCGTGGCTGCCAGGCAGCCGTTCCCATGTCTGTCCAGGAGATGGACACACTCTGGCACATCAGCAGCACAATGATCCTGTGTGCAGCTGCCAGCCCTGCCTTCCTAACCACAGACTGTGTCCCCGACGCTGTCCCAGCAGACAGCACTCCGAGCAGAGCCGCTTGGTGTCTTCTAAAGGCTGCAATTTTACCGAGATTAATTTATTGGTGAGTCTGTTCCAGGCTCCCCGAGCAAATGAGGAGCGTTGGGATGCCTCTGTGGCCAAACATTATGATAACATTCTCCGCTAGAGAATGCAGGAGCCAGCACAAGTCTGGGCTGTTGGCAAGACACACAGGGATGTGTCTGTGGTGCAAACCCGGATCTCAGCCTGCTGTTTGTCTAACCTTGTGCAGGAGAACGATAAGCTGCACAGACAAAATGGGATCTGTGGTTCTCTGAGAGAAAAGGAGGATAGGTTTCCAGCTGAGGACATAAGCCTTTGATTATGACTGTTGTAGTGAAATTTGCCTCTTCTCCCAGTCCAGAGAAAAGTACAGAGAGAAAAAAAATATTAAGAATAATAGACATTGAAAAATGCCCCTTAATATCACTATAACTAATACTTAAGGTAATGAATAGAAGAATAGGTGTCTTTTGAAAGAATAAGAAAACTGGCCTTGGTAACAGAAATGTTAAGGAATACCAGTTGTAATGAATAGATTTCATGAGAAAACTACATGTCAAACTACATTATTTGCTGTCTTATTGACTAATACTTCCCTAGTCTTGTGCACTTGTGTCTCATCCCCTTCTGTTGTCTAATAAAAACTGATGATCACTTCCATGATGGAATAGTGTGTTGTTTAGTTTGGAACTGAATTTAATTGTTACTAGGTTAAATAGCATTTTTTCTCTCTGTTAATTCTGATTCTCTGTTTGTGATGAGAAAAAGTATCAGAAACTGGACTCCATTGAACTTCTCTTCCCATATTTACATCTAATGAACTCTGGGTGAAGAATTAAATGTTCTAGTTCCTTTCACATTTTGGCTTATTTGTACAAGGATAAGAAAAAATATATATAAAATGTAACCCTTTAAGAACTTAAACCTTACTAGAAAGAACAGGAAAAAAAGGGTGAAAGAAGGATTAAAGCAACTTTCTGCTGTTATATTAAGTACATATCAGGGTTTGCTATCTTATAACAAGGTAAGACATGGATGGACAGGTGGGGTTTTATGGGATACCTCCAGGGGTGCTGGTTTTTTTTAGTCTGGAGCAATGTAAATCAGTTATTAGATCAGTAAGATTGGGAATATTGCTACATGTTCGTGTGGCTGGGGATGGGGAGTCTAGAGCCAGAAACTGTTGGCAAAGTGAATTGTCTGCAACTGTATACATTATGTCTGAAAATCTAGCTTAAAACAGAACTTGTCCCGCACAAACATAAAATTTACTTATCCTGCATTAGGCTGGGTTGGAGAGGGGAAAATCAATTTCTGAATCAGTTGCTTTAATGGAGGAAAATACAAAAACTCTTAAGCCCTATGGGGAAGCAGACAATATTTGAAGAAACTGTTGGTTAAGACATTTGTGACCTCATTCCTTTGCATCAGCTCCATCATGATCATCTAACATGTTTTCAAACAAGATTTCTACAGTCCACGCTAGGAATCAAATGGCTGCTGCTGTGCTTGACAGAACCGTGCCTGAATCCACTTTCCCAGCTGTAGGCTGTACCTGTGCTGCTGGTGGTCTGTACAAGAGCACCTACGTGAGCAAACTTCCCCAGGGAGGGAAGGCTTCTGGAAGAGAAACCATTGCTCATGCAGCAATCCCTCCTGAGTATGAAGAGAGGTTGTTTTTGCACAGCTCCCTCACTGGCTGTGAGGCTGTCAGACATGGAGCTCCGCTGTGTCTACAGGTGGATTGTGAGGTTTGTTGCCGTATAAGGTGCCTTGAACTATCCATGCTATCTTTGCTAGATTCTCAAAGACATCTTATTATATCTTTGATTCCTTCCCGGGGGAAAAAAGGGAAAAAACCACCACCAAAACAACAAACCCCAAACCCAAACAAAACCTGTTCTTGGGAGTAAAGAAATCTGTCACTGAATATGTTGAGAATTAATGAAACAACCAGGACCCAAGGATGCTGTGTGTGCTCTAAATAAATATTAATACTATGAATCCTACATACTAACTATATGTCACAAGGACACATGCCTAAGATTTATGGGAAGATCAGGTTTTCATTCAATTGGTGCTAGTTTTGAAGACATCAGACTTAATAAATAAATGATACTAAACTGTCATAGGACATATATTTTAGCATTTGACATTAATCATGTGCTAGCTCTGTTTTGATGGGCATAGGTATAAATCTGCTCTGCAATAAATCCAGACTTCCCTAGAGGAAAAAAATATGAAAAGTGGAAATGAGATTAAATTTTGTGATTCTTCCTGCCCCATTTTTAGTTTTAAATGAAACTCTTTAAAGTACAAAGTAAACAATTTGATCATTTAGTTACTTATCAGAACTGAAAAGCCTCTAAGTGTGCACACTAATAAAGACATCTTTATCTTAAGGTGTTAGTACATTTTTTGGGAATTTTCCAGCTCTGAAGAAATAAAATAAGTGTTACTGAGAAGAGACCCCAAGATAAAAATGTTCAAAGAAAGAAAACAATGTTATTTTTGTTTTTGGAAGAAAGTTCTGGTAGCTCACAATCTCTCTACTCTGAGTTGCCTAGTTAAACAATGTGGGTTTTTACATGATTCATGTTTTGAAAATGCAGTTTAAAAATTCTGACAAGTACATGATGCTTTTCATTTTTTAAGAAATAGAATATGCTAAATCTTAGAATTAGTTTTGAAATAAAAATGTCTTTGCACTGCAATTTCAAAAGTAACTAGAAAGGGGAAATATAGACCTAAAACCCCAATAAATATTTAAGATGCAAACTTTAAAAACCATGACTCAAAAGAAACGTTTCCTCTGGGGAAAAAAATCAAAAATTCAAACCCACCCCCCCCCACAAAACGAGCCAATAGTCTTTAACAACAAAAACTTTATAAAAACACTATGAAAACAGCTTCAAGTTTATCTTTTCAGAGACTGAAACAGGCAACAATTACAGCTAAATTATAAAAATAGATAACGAGCATATGGAATTTTTTTTCTTCCACTGGAAGAGTTGGTCTTTCAATACTGATCAATATGCCTGTTGTTGGATGCAATGTGGTAATTTCAAGGTGCACAGAAGTGGGGGGGTTTTGCACCTTCCGTTCAGTTTCCAGGAAAGGTGCCCTGCTGTTTTCCAGCCCTGCCATTTAGTGCGGCTGTGGGGAAGAAGAACGCGGAGGTGTCCTGCAATCCTGGCGCCACAGACAGATGATCAGTCAGGTTTGGATCTGCCAGGCACCTGGAACTCCAGACACAAACTGTTCTGCGGGTCGAGGACCAGGGTTCTGTTTCTGTCTGTGGCTCCTTAGAGAAGCCGCCGAGGCGGTGGGAGCGGAGCTGGCACATCAGAGAGCCAGGCTTTCTGCTCAAGGCTGAGTCCTTCAGACTGGTGTCCAACCTGCACCCAGTCAAGAGGACTCCTTTTGCGAGACCTGAGCAAACAAAAATACCTTCCATTTGAATCGCTTAAATTAAGCAGAAACAAGAATGATTTGCCTGTGTTGTTTCAAGTTCTTTGTTACTCTAAACTACTTCCTTTCAGCCCTCCCAGAAAATACTTCAGCTGAACAGGCAGTGATGGAGGGTCCTTAAAGGCAGTGTTCACAGTTTTGAAAGAGCAGCAAACAGCAGCACTCAGAACGTTTTAGAAATGACTGATGAGATTTTATGGTGCTTAGGAGAGAAAATATCTGAGTATTCATATGTAAATCTCAGATATTCACTAGAATGTTGCATTTTAAGTACTGCCATATTTTTCTTTCCAAGTGCATATGGAGTAAGTAGCTGGAGGTAATGTTCCCTCTAGAGACTCTGAAATTTGTTTTAATGTGAAACAAAAATGTCAGAGTACTAAAGCTTTCAGGTTTTTTTCTTCTTTTGCAAGGAAAATTCTCAAGGGAACGTGGATAGAAAAATTAATTCTAGAGAGATTAACGAAATCCAATTAACCTGGTAAAACCATTAGGTAAATTAGCAAATTTAGGAATCAGAATGTTGTTGGGTTTTTTTGTTTGCTTAATTCTCGCATTAATAGCTTAACACAGTAAATGTTTAACAAAGAAGAGCCCTCTTTGTCACACACAAACATAGACAAGTTCATGCATTTAGAAGACTTTTGTTTTAATTGAACAGCATCTGAAAGAAGCTCACCATAGTTGCTCATGAATCAAATTTGTTCAACATCACTCTGTTTGGATATAAAAAGTCAATGGTTTTGTATATTGTGTGTATATAAACACTAAGCACTTAAGTAAATATAAACTAACTTTGTATGCATGTCTCTGCATACGTATGTATTTTTCTTTTTCATGTTTATATGCATTTGTGTGAACACACACATATACTCATCAGATCTCATTCCTAAATTTTTGGTAGGCCAGATAAATTAGAATTATTCACTAATGGAAGTGGGAAAATTGAAGTGTTCTCCATTTACTTTCCATCAAAGGATAAGTTTCAAACTTTGGACAAATCTACAAACTCCTGATATGATTTATCCAAGCCTTTCAAACTTCACTGTGAATTTAATGTGAAAACAACCCGCTAAAAATCCCCCAAATCTCTCCTTCATTTGAAATTGCCACAATAAATAGGGACTATGTAACCAATGTCCTGCATGCGCCTCAAATCTGGATCTAGAGGAATCACTGTAGGGCAGAAGAGACTGCACTTGTTTTTCTCGGCTACTGTGATGTGTCAAATGTCATTGTTCCTACTGTAGAAAAGTTTTGGCAACTGGTAAAACCTAAAGTAACTGGTGATAAGCTGGTCTTTATTGGGACTGGTGCTGGCTAGTAGAGTCTGTACTCACACCCACACTCGACAGCCCCAAACCCCTTCTGCCCCACTAATTTGTCCCAAGCCACATCCACACTCTTCTGCGGGGAGAAGTAAGTGCCACTTGGGTAGGAATGAAAGCTGTCCATCATATTGGTGGTCAGTGTCAGGGGCACCTGGGTATGGGGGGTGGGGGCAGAAGGAATTTAAATCCATTTAACACTTTGATGTGAAGGGATCTCCACAAACAGTCTGTCATTGTTTTAGGCAGGTGAATTGACTCAGCCATGAATAACATGAATGGACAGATGGGTGCTGGTTTAAGGATTTCCATCCTACACGGTGCTCTGTGTCTCTCACCACAGCAATCTCTCAGACCATGAAGAACAGAGCAAAGACTGCTTGGACACACAGACAGAGCAGGCAGCTGCCGTTGGTCCACTCCCCGTGCCTCACCATGCCACAGAATCTGCAGTGTTAGGAAATAACAGCTGTAAGAAAAATAGTGACGATGAGAGTAGTATTAGTAGCCTAGAAAGTGGAATTACATGTCTCAAAAGTAAGCTTGTTACAATTTCTGAGAAAAAAACCCACTCCACGTTTTTCACACCTCAAATGTTTGTCATGTTCCCAATGAATACCACTAAAATACTTTGGACATACGCTAAAAGTCTCCAGGAAACCAGTTTCTCTATTTTGGCAGCAGGCCTTGCTTAAAGGCCACAGCCAAAAATCAGAAGTTATTGCAGAAAATTTGTTGATCAAATAAGGTACCCACTTTAGCTGCAGACAGTCAGGCCACCAATTTAAGCTCGATGCTTTTACAATTTGTTTTGGTTGTCTGTTGCAAAGATTCTGCACAGTTATTCTGCCTTGTTAGCACATTCAAAAGGTCAAAGACTAAATTAAGCAGTATTCTGATAAGTTTTAATTAATCTTTCAGTAAGAAATACAATTGCCCTCAGGCTTTTGTTGTTCCTGTGCTTAATCAGAGATTAAAGCTTGTAGAGGCACTCATTCAAGGACCTGACCTTTCATATGCTCTCTAAAAACATAGAAGGAGTTACTTCCTTTGATCCAGTTTTCTGGCTACCAAGTCTGGAAAAGGAATGCAAACCCTGGTGTCTGAACAGATGGCTACGGCTCTCAATTAGATCCATTCTGTGATAGGAGGAAAGTCACACCAACTCTCTTTACTAGTGTGTCTTTTCAGAAATGTTTTGGAAGATGCTTCCAGACAGTGAAGAGAGACAAATGTCATATATACCTAGGGAGCAGGCACTGTACATATGTCTGCAGCTGAAGCTGGTAACACACACCTTACTTTGGGTATAAAAGTATCAGTTCTTTACACTCTCCATGGGAGTTGGGGGAAATGTTAAGAAAAATGAAATTAAATACCTTTATCTGAAGCAGGGCAATAGCTTTGAGCATAGATCCTTTCATAGTCCAATGGCAAATAAATGGCTCACCTACGGTAATAGCACTGAGAGCAGGCTGTGGGAGACATCTGTATCACTGGCGTTTCCTTTTTTCCTCCGAAAATTTAGAATCAAAAAATTAGAATTTTAGAAAGTGTCTTCCCCCGAAGTGCGGGGAAGAAAAGAATTTATAGGTGGTGATAATCAGTGCTGCTGGCACACCTACCAAGGCGATAGGCACTGTCCAGGGGGTTTCTGAGATTGGCATTTTTGGGCCCCGTGTGTGAAACACAAGCAGTCGTTCTTTAGCAGCTTCTGAAGCTGCCCTCACATCTCAAAACAGAAGCACGAGGCGAAAAGTTTTCCTGATCAGCACCTGGTGTTTGCTTGGCCATAAAGCC
This sequence comes from Daphoenositta chrysoptera, assembly GCA_013397915.1. Classification (NCBI taxonomy): domain Eukaryota; kingdom Metazoa; phylum Chordata; class Aves; order Passeriformes; genus Daphoenositta; species Daphoenositta chrysoptera. The sequence continues at coordinate 240,702 of VZRO01008586.1, forward strand.
TGAAGCTGTTGCATCACCTGTGAAGTGGGGAGGATTTGGCACAAATTTCTAAACTTGCCTCTACTTTTGCTTCCTGTTTCTTAACAAAATCGTCAGCCCTTTCTAACTCTCTACACCAATTTTCAAAAATAAGGAAGTCATGGTGTTCCATTTCCCATCTTTTCCATAGGACCCACAGATTGCAAGTAATTCAGCGGACATTTTAGCCGGCATTAGCGATGACACCAGGAGCGCAGAACAGTGCCCTTCTGTTCATGAAAGGACTTGCTAACTGCGATGCCGGCGGCTGCCTGCATTCTTATCAGGCTTTGCAGGATCAAGGACTCCCTGCTATTCGCTAAAGAAGCCGCACTGTGTGTCAAGGTCCTTTGCATGGGGTCTGCACGTTTTCATTAACGTGTAGGGTTTTTCTTTGTCTATTTGGTTTTGGGTAGTATAGCTATCCTTAAGTACCAGCGCCAATCTATCGTGGCCTTCATGCCCTTTTACCCTGCTAGAAACATCTTCATAGTGGACATGAAAAATCCACTTATATGATGAAGAGTTTACTATGTGTTAACTCAAGAAAATGCAAGATTTCAAAAGGATTTCTTTTTTTCCTCTTAGAAGAGAGAAATTTTCCTTAAGATTGTTTAAAGGTATGCTCTGATTTTCTTGGTTTGAGGAATTGTTATGGTTTTCCCCTTTTCATCCTTTAAACATATAAATTAAAAAAGTACAGCAACGTTCTTGGGAACAACTGAGACACAAAATTAATATATGACACTACTTAGAAAAACTGAAAACATAAAATTATTTCTGTAAGGTAGTGACCATGAAAGCTGCAATTTTAGAAAGTGATAGAGAAGCTTATGTCTGTTTATATCTTATATTAGCATTTTTCTTTCTGCTTCACCATTTCAAACCAGCATTGTCACATTGGTTCAGAAGATGGAATGGTAAAATAAAAACCATTGAAATGTCTAAATTCTTCCTTTTTTTTTGTTTTTTGCAAGAAGAGTCACAAGGGCTCAAGACACACACTGTGGCTCCTAAACAGGCAATAGATAGATGCCATAACCAGATTCCGCTCACTCTGAAACTTCATGTGGAAATCCTGCATCCTTCTTCATGCATAAGAGCCTGGCTCACTGGAAGAGCCAAAAAGAGCAACATTAGAGAAAATCCTAATCCTATGAATATGAAGGTAATGCCGCTCACAAAAGTAACTCTATTCACGTATGAAGATATCTGAAAGTTGAGGCTATAAGACAGTAGTTAATTTAATGCCAGATATTTAGAGGAGGTGAGGGAATAGTCTTTAGTATTTTCTTGGCTTGATAGAGCTACCATTAAAAACAGTAACAAAACCAACAATAAACAAACATACCCCCCAAAAAAACCAAATCAAGAAATAAAGGTTATATCTCACTAGTTTCAAACTGGTGCACTTGTAAAGATATTGGTGCACTTAAAATAACTCTGCAATGGAAAGATAAAGTTATGGGAATAATGAATTCACAAAAAATTTATTACATTACCTTATGAAGTTAGTGAAGACTAATTATAATTTTGAAACATACATGGAGAAGGGAAGTAAACCATTCCCTACAGATAGCATAAATATTATGGGAAAAGTGATTCCCTCCCCCAGTTTTAAGTAACTACTAGGAAAGGAAGTGTAAAGGTACAATATACAAGACTTTACTAAAGAGAATTGCCAGAGGTTTGTTGTTTTTTTTTTTTTTTGTCGAACCAGTACCAAACATTTTAAAAACTGCACTTTCATTACTTAGAAAAGTATTTTCTTACCTAAAAATCTTCATGTGTTTTCTCTGTGGTCTGCTTGTATTTCACTCCTTTCTTTGCACATGAAATTCCTCTGCCATAACCTTACACTGCTGGGTGCACGAAAAAGAATTAGTTTGACAGGGAGGTTTTGGTGAAATATAGTAATGAAAGTAAAGTAAATCCTCTGCTTATCATCCAAGAAAAATTGGTGTATTTCACTCCCTGAGCTTTAACATCGTACGCCCTGCAGCAAGTAATTTACAGACGATCAACACCTTGCTACTCTCGCCTCTCATTTCCCTACTTGAACTCTCTTCATTAACCCAGCAATTTGCAATGGCGTTGGGTGGTGGATTTATCACAGGACCTGCTCCAAATTGGTCTCTGGCTGCAACAGAGCCAAAAGTAAATTGAATTTCCCATGTGAAAGCCTCGTTTTCTTTTTTTCCTTTTTAGTTTTCTCTTGTCTTCAAATGTAATATCATTGCCATGACTCAGGTCTGGTTAATGACGTAAATATAGAGCTAGATGGTCAATATACTTCAGTCCCTAGAATAAATCATGAATCGGTTTGAAAGGTAATATTTTACATTTTATTCTATTCTTAAAATTTTTCTTTCCCATATGGCTTTTTGGTTTAGAGTATATTTTTAATGTTATTGCAGTATTTTTAAGATTGTTTTATTTTTGCTTGATAATATTAGGGTCTAAATATTACTGTCATGGGAAGTTTGAAAAGGAATTTTGAACCTAATCAGTCTATTGTGACCTAATCTAAATCAAAATTACATTATTATGTGCCAGGATTTGCTTTGCTTTTGCTAAACAAATCTCACCAAGCCGCTGCACGTTTGTGTGAAAACGACCACAATGAAAACTATTACCTTCCTGGAAATCTGCATGCCTCAGAGTGCATGTCTTTCATGTATCATCTGCAGTAATGCCAAACCTCCACCTTTTGAAGCTAAAACCTTCTTCTAACAGCTGGGTTAGGCCTGAGCTTCCACCTTAACTTTGTTTGAACTCTGATTCTTGATAGCGCTTTTTTGTTTTTTTCTTTTTCACTTTTCCAGAGATTGCTCTGTACTCACAAGAAGACCAGTCACTGAATTTTTACTCAGTGAAGAACAGGATGTTTATGTGACTGTTTGGTACCAGGAGTTTAGACTAACAGTAGATTGACATGCCAAGAAGAAGGCACATGGGCTTTACACACAGGTTTTTATAAAATACGTAAAAATTTCTTTTTATTTGCTGGACTCTGGACACTTGACAGAGACGGAACAAGGGGAGCAGTCCCACTGATTGTTGGGTTTTGCCATTGGAGTTCAATCGGGAAAAGCACCTATTTAAGACACATAATGAGCACAGACTATCTCTGCTCTACTGGACTAATCTCCCCGAGCAATGAGCAATTCCTTGTTCCTCTAAGGGTTTACTCCCCAAAACTGATGCTATCTCTTCCTACCATACACACATACAAAGGACTTTGAAGCAATTACCATCCTTAACATCCTGGAACAATTTAAGGAGAATAAGACTTACAAATTGAAGCAGTGGTCATTTCTATCAACTTTGATTTAGTTTAATGATTGCAAATAATAATTAGTAGTTGGTATTTGAACACATTATCATTGAAAACTTCCCAGTGATTACAGCACATCTAGGTCATTTATATGAATGGTTTCACCTATTCCAAGGCAAATGAGTGGGATTTGTGGCTGAAATCCAGGGCCTTTTACATGCCTTGAATAATCCCACTGGAAGTGATTCAGTGCCCTCTTATCACAATTCTCTTGTGTGAATTACTGTTTCACCATTTCACCTCTCAAGATGAAAATTCTGGCAGCACGTGTGATAGATGAATAATTTCAAACACTAAAATTTCCTTTTTGATTCTTTACAACATCTGTCTATTTTAAATATTTAATTAAAAGTTAGGATAACTATGCAGTTGCTGCAGTGAACCCTGAGGAGTTTAGGGTTACCGCAGGAATACTAAGTGCAAAATGAACTTATGTAGTTACCAGCCATTATGAAGAAGTTCAAAGTCCTTGCTACACTATATGAATCAAAATTTTCTCTAATATCTATAATATCTTTAAAATTTGATTTTTGCTAAAGTTTATTAGTAAAAAATTTATATTGACCAACTATTTTCTTAGAAAATTTCATGTAAAATCAGGACATTGAACACTGCTTTGAAATATCAACCACTGTCTTAATTTTTTTTTTTTTTAATAAGCAAAAAGTAGCAGTAAACATCAAAGATAAGTTTGGGGTTTTTCTCTGATTTAATGTTAAAATAAAAATAACTATTTCCTGTTCACTCTTTTGATTACTTTTTTGTTTTCCTGAGAGGCAAAATAAAAAGGCTGTGCATTTGGGTATATGCAATAAATATTTATTTTAAAATAAAGTTTATTTTTAAGCTTTATTTTTAAATGAAGTATGGGTAAGGATGTGTGCGTGTGTGTGTGTGTAAGGGTGGAGGGTGTTGAAACAACAAGTCAGTTAACACAAAAACAGTTGGGGTTTGTCATTGTTGGTCTTAACAATATCTTGCCCTTTGCCCAACTCTGAAATCAGCATGGTTTCTCAGGACCACAGAGTAAATTTCAAGAACTTCAGAACATAGGGTAAACACTTTTTTCCCCCCCTGTTTTATCCATATAAATCACAATTTTCCTTAACTTGTTTCTTTCTGACACGAATTTTGCAGCTTCTCTGCTGTTGGTGCATTTGTATGCCAAGGGTATGATCAAATCTAGTGTTCCTGTAGCACAGTAGTGATTGAAACCCCTCAGCTGCATTCTAACCACAACAGCATAAGTAAGGTGAGCAAAGCTGGTAAATTGCACCTCCTCCAAAGACATAATTCAGAAAGTGCTGATGTTCCCCTACCTGATGTTGTTCAATATCTCTGTGGCTCAGCTCACCTTTTATGAAACACAGATGAAAGTATGCCCTTGCAACAGAAATCGTTATGAGCCCATATTCATTCATAAACACGATGAGTTACATAAAGGTGTTCATAAACATATTGCTGAGAAAGTAGTGTTATAAATGGCTTCAGGATAATGGGCCTGCTACCTAATGGATAAAACCATTTTCAAAACAGTTGCTAGGATTATGTTTTTCATCTTTTTGATACTCATATTATACCAGGAAAATGCATCTCCCTGGACCTTGTAAAGATCATGTAGAATTCTCTTCTCCGTAAGCTGATGGAAATTTTACCTGGGTCACTGCTGTCAAATACCAGTTCATATTCTACATTTGGCTAGAGATAATTTGCAGAGCTGCAGCTCATTTTGTGCAGCCCAGTGGCACCATTATCTAGGTATTTCTGCATATGTGTTTTGAAGGAGATGAAGGTTTCTAGGATGCTAGAGTCATTTGGGGTTCAAGAGAAGGAGAAGAAGAAATTCTAAAAGGCTGGAGTTGTCTAAATGCACGTTCTTTGTGCCAGGTAAGTTCATGATCAAGGTAAGCAAAAGAAAACAACATCAAAACCCCAAAACGTTAAGCTTAAAATTGACAGGTAGAAGTAAAATTGTATATGGAAATTATGTTAATACTTTAAATATATTCTTATGATTCTTCCTGTTGTCAAATTTTTTAGAGGAAAAATCTCTGAAATCTGGAAAAATCTACTTTTGGTGGGGTTAATTAAGGAGAGATTCTTTATGTACATATTTAGGAATCTCACTGTTTTTTTCCAGGTTTGGCTCATACTGCAAGTTTCTGTCAACGCTGCTTAGTCAGTTATTGTGTTTGCCTCAAAAGGACTTTATGATTAGAATAAAGAACACATCCAATGAAAAGAACTGGTACATCCAGTCTGTACAAGGCCTCACTTTGTAAAACTGAACATGGGTGCTACTATTATTTCTTCTTGGAGTGTATTTGTTCTAAATGCAGGTAAAACCCAGGTGTTTCGTTATTTTGTATCACACTGCCACAGTAAGTTATTGGCATTGTCCATTCAAACAAATATAAATTGAAACTTAGTAGTTGGTGTTTAGAAAAATCCATTTCCTGGTCAAGTTCAAAATGAGAATATAATGCCTTGTTTTTCAAGAGCTGCCTATTTCAAGGAGAGGTCATGCATGGTACTGACACAAGTAAAGTGAGAGTTAATTTCTTGTTAAAGATGTCAAATGGACAATAGCTTTAGGGCTCAATTATATCTCTGCAGAAGCAGATGAGAGTGAAGAGCAATCAGTTAAGTTTTTTTCCCTACCCAGTCATGTTTTATCACAGAAATGTCAATGAATTCCTCTTTTTGAAGTCCTTTGGTCTCACACATGCTGTTTCTAAAACAAATAATTTGTTATTTGAAAATATAGATCTAAGGACATTTTGAAATGTCTGAACACAGATTTTTTTTTTCTCTGATCTGTGTTAAAATTTGATCCCACAAATGTTTGTATTGGTAATCTGAAAAGATCCAGACACCACCCCATACTCTGTAGCTCCACAGCTTAAGCGACCCCTCCTGATACTTCTGTGCATGGGCTTTGCTGCCCTAAGCAGTGTCTTCTCTCACAAATAAACAGGAGGTCCAAGAGAACACAGAAGGGTATCTACATGTCTAATAAAAGCCACTACCACCTTCACCTCTGTGAGGCTGACTGGGGGTAATGTGTAAATATATCTCTCCAGGGCTGTAGGACGTGACAGACTGATCACACACAAAAATCTTATACGTAGTCTGAAAAAAGGGAATGTAGAGGAAATTTCACTAACAGCCTGTGTGAAAATATTACAGTGAGGACTTTTTCCTCCGAGTGCTTTGTGCAATGTTACATTTCAGCTAAAATTGGGGTTTTCAGCTTTTTCCTTCAGGGATTAATTATACTGTGTTATAAGAGACGGAGGTAAGAACATTTGTCTGAATTCTCAGTGTATAAACCTCAGTAGAATCTCCATCATTGTCTTGAAGTTTTATACCTATTTCCCTGGTATATTAAGTTGACCTTGTTTATACTTGCGGCCTTTGCTTGCTCTTTCTTGCCTTGTCTGTTCAGGCAGCTCCTCTATGCACTGCATCCCTGACCACATGTGTGCAGAAAGTGTATATTAGTGGGTCTGACAATGAAATATATCTCTCGGCATTGTGTTTAGAGAATATGCAGACATAGAGAAAGATCTTAAATGCTAATAGTAAGTTCAAAAGTACCCAAATATCATCAATGCACAGAACATTTACAGTGGTTAAGATTCCATTAAAAAATTCTGAAGTCAAGATCCTTACAGATATTTTCAGTCTTGAACAATGATCAAGGAATTCTGCTTATTAATGCTGATAAAAATGGTCTGTATTTCCACAGCTGTAAAGGAAAAAACTTTTCTTTGGGACTGAACATGCAGCCGCTATTTCTTTTGCTCCTCTTACCCATACTGAGGACACATGCTACTCTTCCAGACCAATTTTATCCATCTTCAGGATTTTTCAACATTTAGACAAGGTGCCTGTAAATTTATCTCTTTCAATGTTAAAATTTTCCAACATTGTCCATAAAGACTTCGTGTCTCCAGATACTCCCACACTACTCTCGTGCCCTATCCAGAGCATGCAAAGACACCACCTCTGCCAAATGTGGAAAACTTCCCTTCAATTGGCTGCAAACGGTCCCTCACATTAACAGAGAAATGAGGAGCTCCATCCCTCCCTCCTTTCCCCACCTTACAAAAATTATGATGGCTTAAGACCATCAGGACCTGACACAGGGGCTGATCTCTCTATAGTGCAGCTGCAGCCACTTTGGGCTGCTTTGACTCACAGGCAGAAGGTTGTCCTTCTGTTTGTTTCACTTAAGGAGAAATTTCATGACAAATGTTCAGCTGCTACGTCTCTAGGCTGAACCTGGTGTAAGTTTCCATTTGGCTTTTGTAACCTGGAAGTTCTTCTGTTTCTTCCAGCTCTTCATCACTACCCTACCCTTTCGTGTAAATACGCTCTAGACGACAGCACGCTGTTGTGCCGCTTTCCAAGTCAGATTGGTCCAGATATGTAGTTTGCCAAAGTAAACATTAAATTTAAATCCCCTGCTCCTCTTCTTTTTCCATTAGTTGAGTCAGAGTAGCATCTGCATCCCTATGAAACACCAGAGTCAAAGCCAGCCACCTGCATCACTGCAAATACATTTACCATCTGTTTCTTATTAAAGGCTGTCAAATTTACATCATCCAGAACCGGGACTTCGTTGCCAAAGAAGCTGTGCAGAAATGGCACTGGAAAAGTAATGAATCCCAAGAAGCTAATCAGAGGAATGTGTTAGTTTTACTTCTCATATAATTTTTATAGTTTTTTGTAGATGTGCTACAATCATGCAGAGAAAAATGCCAAGAGGTGGCTTTCCCATCCTGACACTTCTGCCTCTAGTTCAAATCAGTTAATATGAACAAAGGTAGAACTGTGAAGAGACAAAGGTTTTACTAGGAACACTTTGTATGGTAAGTTAAGGTATGGTGGATGCTGCTGTGCTTAATCATTCCTTTATTTCCTGCAAGTGAGGAAAGTAGGTATACATAGTATTGCCATGGAACCATGGCCTTAATGACACTATCTTGGTGTCAAACAGATTGGTAAACCATCCTCCTGTCTCCACACAGTACAAACCTTCAGAAGTGTAAAGGAGAGAGGACCCTGATAACCACCAAAGGACTAAGGCAGGATGAGCTTGACCTTGATGAGGATTTCACCTAATTTTCCTCTCAAATTCAGAAGGTTGTAGTTCAAAGACTTGCTGGAAAATGGGAATAGGCCCATGACCTCTGATGAAGTTCAAAAAAAAGGGACTGTAATTTAGTGAAGACAGCCAAGTGGTCACCAGTTAAAGGAGACAACTGTGCAGAAACTTGCAAAAAGAGAAATGGTGCAAGAGGCTCAATGACTCAAATGCATGAGCCACAGTTACTGTTCTGTTTTGCTTTTGCATTAATTGGTATCATGTTAGATTTAATGCGTTCCTCTTCATCCTACATCAGAAGCAGGTCCTCCCTCTGAGGAGAAACTGACAGTGGGGGGTTAGTGAAATTTGGACACTAATATTAGGAAGATTCTAGTCATTCATTTGTGGTGTTCTTTGCTAATTGCCTCTTAGAGTGAGTTCTGAGTAATTTTTAAACATGGCAATTAATGGGGATTAGAGTCTTCAAGGAAGCAGCTTATGTCAGAACATTATACTGAGTCACCAACCTTATTACTAAACTATCATGGGGAGTAGTACATTGTACCTTCATTATTTGATTAAAGGTTGCTGTTTATCCATTAATGAAAAACAGCTGTTGCAAGTGAGCTGGCAACTTGAATGAAGAGGGGAGAAAACAAAAGTAAAGGAAATGGCCTCTGAAACTTGAAACACTACAGTCATAAATTGTTAATACTAATACTTTGTGATCTCAGCCTGGACTTTTGAAACAGCTTAAGCCTCTCTTTGGGCTTTTGTCATACCACCATCAGCAGGATTGTGCTTAGAAGGGAAGAAGGGTGGGGGGGATTCTTGCCTGTAAGGGACATAAAACTGCTGTGCCCCATTTCAAAATGAGCTGTGAGACTTCTGGAAGATTCTGGAGGTCTTCTTCCATCAACTTCCTAGTGTGTATATTATAATGGTGCAAAGATTTTTTAATGGAACTGATAGGTTTAGGAAAGCTTGTTTCCTTTCACAAATTGCTTATATATACAAATGCTCAGTTTCATGCCAGTGAGTCTGTGTTTACACAACTGTATTTAAACACCATGAAACAGCTGTGGGTTTGTTTGTTTTTTTTTTTTTTCTCACAGAGATGTAGCCAGGAATCTGCTGAGGAAAGTCTGTACCTTCTCATGTCTGGGAATTTTCCATAGTGCTTCAACTAATAAAATTGACAGGTTTTTCTTTGTATGTTTTTTCTGAATCCCTTCTGTCCAAGCTGGTGTTGCGTCTCCACTGTGTTCTTCAGGAGAGTTTCTCTTTCTGGCATGTGTGCTGCCAGGAACATGCTGCCCACACTGGCCCTATTTACTGCCTTGCCTATATTCATGCCTGACTGAGGCATGAGTGAAGTGCTTGGCAGTTCTGAGCAGTCCAGCAGAAGAGCTTTGGATGTCTAGGGGAACATTTAGGCTAAAATAACAGAGATTTTGGAAACAGCTCAGGTCATGTAACTTCTGTGTTTTGATCTCACATGTCTTAATTTGATCTCTTTTGGTGCAGCTTGCTGGGTCTCCTGAGCCTTTGGAAGAAAAAGATCAAATTAAATGAGAAACAAGCCCAAGATGAGTTTCAGCATTTGGTGTTCTGAAGAAAAACTAGTAGCACCTTACTTAGGTAAATCATTCTTCTAGCTCAGCTGAAGCTATGAAAGTAGAAAAACCTTACATCAATATTGCACTAGGAGGCAATCTTTTGCTCCTGAGATACAATCTATTCAGGTAAAGCAAAGACCCTTGCACATCATTTGTACTGTGAAGTCGAGAAGCTTTATTTCCATTTTCTTGAAAAAGTATTGCTCTTGAACCAAAATAAATTATAAAAGAAGAGATCAATGTCATCATAATCGTGAAAGTAATCTATGGTGTTCATAACTTTTCTGTAAAGAAGGATTATTTGGTTGAATATAATAGTCTCTGATCTGATGGCCACTTCCTTGAATTTTCATGTGAACATGTGTTGGATGAATAGATGTTTTGTACAGAAGATGCCCCAAGTTAAGCAGTTCCGTAGACAGTCTTCAAAAAATTCACCCTGTATCAACTTTCACAAAGGATTGTTAACTCCATGTTGTATATATGTTGGGTTTGATTTTTTGGTTGTTTTGCCCCCCAAAAACTGGGGGGCTTAGATTCAAAACAACAGTGACAAAATGCTCTTTTCTCCCCATCTGAGCATGGGAATGAAACATGGGTTTAAAGAGAACTGAAGAACTTGTCCAGGACAGATTTGCTGGGGGACAATGAACGGAGTAAACCATAGTTCTGGGACATGTGATCTACAAATGAGCCAAAACCGTACACACGAGAAGTTTGTGATATGTTGGCCATTTTGCATGCATTCTGATTGTGTTTGGCAAACAGGTTCTGTTTCCTGGTGGATAGCAGGTTGATGTGCTGTGCAGAGCTTCAACTATAACCAAGCTGCAGCACTGGCTGGTTATGTGCCCTAAAACACAAGTGTTCCCTGCCTTATTTTCCCTGTCAGTGAAAGAATGAGGTAACAATTCTCATTTGTGAATGTTCTGAGACCTATAATTAAAAATTACTATCTGAATTATAGGTATGTGTTACTGTTTGGTAGCATGAATAATTTTTTAAAGCATTTGGAACTGTTGTTAATGAAATACTTTTTATTGAAACAGACTGGAGAGTTAGCATGTTAAATAGGCTGGACGTGGGCAGATCGGATTCTGTGTTAAGTAGCCAGGATGAGCAGTGTGCTGCACAGCTCTGCTCTTCATCAGCCATGCTGTTGGCACTCTTCTATCTTCTGTGCAAGTACGTGACCAGGGAGAGAATAACATCAGGGAGCAGATCTGCCATAAACCACCTGAGCAAAAATACATGTATATCTGTTTATTTCGGCTGGATGGGTTCTCTGACTTGCTTCACTGCACAGCCTCCCCAGCAGCTCTGCCAGCATGAAGAGGGAGGTGAGTAGACTAGAGGGGAGGGCAAGACTCATGTCAAGTAGTGGTTGCTTGCTCACTTTCTTGTTAAACTGAAGACCATGGATCACCCTGTGAATTTGCTTTGAGGAATTTTCAGGAAAAGACTGGTCTTCTGGCTCTCCAGGATTTCCATTCAGTGAAGTGAAACCTTAAGAATCAAAGCAAAGCTCTCCTTGAGAGTCCTGAAATAAACAAATGACTGGGGACTGAGAGATGGACATGGAGAAAACATTCTCTCTTGTTGAGGGGCTGTGCTGTACAGCACCCTCATGAGTTCAGCTGCTCCTTTTCATATTGTATATCAGTCAGGATAAAAGGTGTCTGTATTCCCTCAGGTCAAGAGGTCCCCAAGAGCTGTAAGAAAGCCTTTGTATTTCTAACTCACTGGTCCTTGTTATATGAATATATAAATTTATATTTAAAAGTACCTAGGGCTTTTGGTACCATTTCAGTATGCATAGGTGTACACCTGTAGCTCTAGTGAACACTGAGGAACCCTTTGCAGAGCTCCTTTTTGGGGGGGCCGCTGATAGAGTTCATGGGACCATTCCACAACCCACAGAGTCCCACTGCTCTTGCTTTTGACACGGCTGATGCTCATCTTTGAAGCTGCTCACTGTGGGCAGGGAGGCTACCCCAGGATCTGGCCTTCAGTGCAGTACTGCCTATTAATAACCTGCAAACAATAGGAGGATTTCATAGGCTGATTTCAGTTAGCTTTTCTCGTTCAATAGACTACCCATGCCTTCGCTTTAAAAGATTGCCTAAATCATGAAACGCTGCTTAAATATTCTGACAACAAGATTTAATCTAGGTAAACTAAGTCAAATAGAGATAGCATTTTTTCCCAGTTGATTTCTTCTCCCAGGTTTCTAATCACAATAACCATAAGCCCCATATGAATTTTCATTCACATCACTTGGACATTAAATGAACTATTAGTTAGTGTAGGATTAGAGTAACATCAAAGCCCTTATAGATTTTCAGCATTATGCAAAACCTCTCATTTTCCTTTTGACTTAGAGCACCGTGAATATGATAGGTTGCATTTAATAATTACACCAGCAATATTCTTTCCTGTCCATGGGTAAGGCTGAATCAGCATTTCTATTATAATCCCATAATTTCAAAAGATTTTATTACTTGTCCATAAAAATTTGTTCTGGGATAGAATTTGGTATTAAACTCTCATCCTGGGATAAAGAGAAGAAAAAACTATTTAAACACTTGGTGTCTGCTTCCTGCTTTTAGAGATAATATGTGCATTTTAAAGCAGTCAGTCAGTGCCTCAAAATTCCGTACCGGTTTTGCAATTCAAAACCAGCTCTATTTCCTACAGTGAATGTTGGCAGGTTGCTATCAGTCTGCTTGGTGGATTTGTTCATTCTCCTTCCTGAAGCAGAGAAGGGACAGAGGGTCACAAATACAAAGCACTCAAATCTCAGAGTAAACTTTGCCAGTGACCTCTGACACCAGGGCTACTGCACTGAATCCTCTGACACAGAACAGTGGTGAGATTGTAAAAAGGAATATGTGCAAGCAGTGAGATGGGAATAAAAACAAACCTCTGGGAAAGGTTCAATGCTCTTAAAGCAACTACATAGATCTTGCACACTGTGTTCACTAAAAAGAAAATGGTTACAGAGGAGGATGAAGGGCTGAGGGACCTTTTCACTTGTGAGGAATGCTCTAGTAGCTCACATTAGTAACATGTATCCTAAAAGTGGTTTGAATTTTCTAGGGTGAATTGTGTAGGCTGGGTTGAGGATATCCTACTTATTCATTAGAAAAAATTTGTTTTAGCAGAAGGGTAAGTTAAGAGTTGTAAGTAGGGTACCCTGTGACAGCATTTTATAAACCATTCCTGTAGTGGGCTAACACTCCAAATGGCTACCAGCAGCTACAGACAGTGGGCTGTCAACAGAGAATGGCTCTGCAAGTGTAAGGCTTAAACCTAAAGAGCTGTGAGGTAAGTGTGGCACAGCTGTCTTCTCTGGAGGCTCACCAAACAGAACATGCCTTTGGGCACTATAATTTGATTTTCCCTTCTTACTGGAGGCACCGTGCTGTCTTTGCTCTAATTGTAGAATCAGAAAATCACAGAATCATAGATGTACAGACTGGCTGGGTTGGAAGGGACCTCTAAGGATCATCTATTCCAACCCCCTTGTCACGGGCAGGACATCTTCCACTAGACTCATACTCAAAGCCTGGTTCAAGCTAACCTTGAACACTTTCAGTGATGGAGTATCCCCCACCATTCTGGGCAACATGTCCCAGTGCCTCATATCCTCCGTAAAAAAAAAAGAAAAAAAAAAAAAAAAATCATTATCATGTACAACCTAAATCTACCCTATTTCAGTTTGAAACCATTGCCCCTTGTCCTGTCACTACAGACTGTGGTAGGATGTCTCCTTCCATCTTTCTCATAAGTCCCCTTTAAATACAAAAAAGCCTCAACAAGGTCTTTTTGCAGTCTTCTCTTCTCCAGGCTGAACAGTCCCAACTCTCTCAGCCTGTTTTCCTAGGAGAGGTTCTCCAGCCCTGTGACCATCTTTGTGGCCTCTTCTGGACCCTCTCTAACAGATTTTCCAGTACTGGGGCCCAGAGCTGGATGCAGTGTGCCAGGCAGGTTCTCACCAGAATGGAGAGAGCAGCAGAATCCCCTCCCGCACCCTGCTGACCATGCTGCTTTTGATGCAGCTTTCTGGATTGCAAATGCACATTGCTGACTCATGTCCATTTTTCCATCCTCCAGTATCCCCAAATTCTTCTTGGCAGGGCCTCTCTCAAGGACCACATTCCCCAGCCTGTATCGATACAGGGGTTGCCCTGACACACAGGGCCACTCTCAGAATGGGGTTCGCATCCTAAGGGGCATTCAAGTCAGACCCGTAAATCCAGAGGCCATTCAAAAAGCTATCTATATTTTGACATATATTGTAATGGATATGAGTATTCCTCATCAACCTTGAAACTTCAGAACTCCGTAACCAGTCCTTCTGCAGAGTGGTGACTGCAGATCATACGTGGTTAATGCACGTGTGGGTGAGCTAACACCAGTAGTGATGTCTGGGAGAGGCTCATGTGTAACATGGAAAGGTGAGAGATGAGTTCAAAACAGTAAGAGCTGTAATCAACATTAGGCCATCAGCCAAATCTCCTCAAAACTTTTTAGTTTAAGACTTTACCTCTTAGTCTTCTCTAACTTCCCTTCCCAAAGATATCTATCCTGCTTTTCCAAACTTTTGTGGTGAGAATCCAGTTACCTGAATAGTGATTCTCTTGACATGCAGTATATTCTGCCACAGCTCTGGTCCTGAACTGGACCAGTTCAGAATGCTTTTACTTTTCAGACCTGTTTGTTAGAAGGCCTTGTCTATGGATTTCATTTCCAGCTGAAGCAGCAGGCTACTGTGCTACACAGTGTATCACATTATCTGTGCAGAGCAACTGGGCCTTGACTTCGTACCCAACACAGGTACCGTGGCTCTTCCCTGACCCCTGGCTCTGGCCCATCTTTCCACTCCCCCTTCACTGTTTTTGTACTGTTTACGCAGTGAGCTCTGTGTGCCTGGGATTATCTTTCACACTGCTTGTGTACGGGATCGAAGTCTCCGAGGTAGCCTGTAGCCTTTTCTAGAGTGCAAAACCACTCTGCTCTGCTTAATGCACACTAAACACAGAACGTTGGAGGGGGACTTGGTATTGTATGGTGGATTTATTTCACTGCTGACCACTTCAAGCACTTCAGAACTGGCCAATACATCAGTCTCCTCTCCAGCGAATGTGGCTAGAGGCCCAAAGAACCATTGCTGCACAGACATGAAGTGGCTGTGTAATAGGAAGCAGCAAATCTTTGGGTGTCATGTTGAAGACAGCCTGCTGGCTGATGCTGCATTGGTCTGCAGGATCGTCTCCCTTTCGCCTGACCTGTGCCAAGTGTTCAAAATCAAAA
The DNA here is from genome assembly GCA_013397915.1 of Daphoenositta chrysoptera. Lineage (NCBI taxonomy): Eukaryota > Metazoa > Chordata > Aves > Passeriformes > Daphoenositta > Daphoenositta chrysoptera. Next base: position 256,087 of record VZRO01008586.1, read on the forward strand.
TCTGGCTGCAGTGGATGTGTTATGCTTATTTGCTCCTTAATTAGAGACCTCCAGAGAGGAGATCGTTGGTTAAGGAAAGGCATTTATCAGGAAGGATTACCGAGTGAAGAAGTGTATTTAAGCTATCTCAGTTTGGACTAAACTGCTAAGAAGTCTGTTAAGTTACTGACAGAATCATTCTTCACAGCTGTCAGCCCTTTTCCATGCACTTGGAGGATCATTAATATGGCTAAAATGGAGCATCTGTCACTCTTGTGCTAACAGGCAGCATACTTCCCATAAATTCTATTTAAAGGGAGCTGGGTGACGAGTGTTTAGTGTTTGCTTCAGAATGGTAAAGTTTTACTACATTTGACTTTTGTCACTGTTGCAAGATTTTTCAAAATGTTGAAGTAAAAAGTACCATGCATTTGTAACAAGAAAATGACATGCATTTTCTTGCTGCTCAGTGTCAGTATGAAGCAAAGGAATGGAAAAATAATGAAAGCTAGGAAGATAAGCAAGTATCTACCACATTTTAATTGCAAAGCTAATAAAATTAGGTTGGCATAACTCAAAATCTCTTGCTGTTACTCAAAAGCAATGTGAAAATCTGGATAGAAAAAAACCAAAATCAAAAGACATGAAGTGTGTCTTCAAAAAGCTATTTTATAAACATTTGAGTTAAGTTTAAACTATTTAGTTGAATAATGCACTCCTCTGAAACTGCATATTGGTGGAAAATTGTCTGAAGAGCACCTAAGCATCCTCTGTAGCCATAATGATTTTATAAAACCCAGCTGATTTTATCAGGTTTTAGTTGATGACTTTTCCAATCCTACAGTAATGTTTCTCTAGTCCTTTTTATAATGTCATGGCTTATTTCTGAGTCTCACAGATATTGCAGTGGTTTGGGTTTTTTTGTTTTGTTTTGTTTTGATTTTGCCTCCTTTTAATTTCTCTTGTGACCTTCAAGGAAGAGAAAAGATTTATATTTTTGTTTTGAAATTGCCAGAAACATTTTCATCCTGGACTCTGCTCCAGCTTCTGCTAAAATTGTTACTTGACATTTAGATTTAAATTTTCATGCTGTCACACTCTTTATTTTTGCTGATTAACTCTAGATTATATTTATTTCCTGAATATGTATTCTTTTTTCATGTGGTAACTTACAAAACTCTTAAGTAGATTACCCCTGCATTACCCCGGTGGGTTTTGTATCAAAATATGTTGTTATTACTGAAACAAATGAAGAGTACATGGCCCAAAGTCCTGAATCTATCACTGTGAAAACTGAGCCTGAAGTAATTAATCTAAACACTAGAGGTGGAATTACAAAGCTCAAAGGAAAGTGGCTTAATTCTGTAAGCGTATTTTCAGAACTCCTCTTGGGCTTGAGCTGGAATAGATGAATTCTGTAAAAAATAAGTTCCCTTTTGTCATTTTAAAGAGATGATGTTAGGGTGTTGTAGCTTGATAGGGACTTATTCCTAAGCATTCTTAAGTGACCACATAACCGTACGTGTGCAATGAGGAACTTGGATGGAAGTCACTTCCTGGCACATTTTTTCCTATGTTTTTTCCTCATTCTGATTTACTTTATGAGAGGAATAGTAAGAAGGATCTCAACTCTGTGAGAAGCAAACAAAAGCTTATTCCAGGGTGTTAGCTTTAATTTTTAAAGTATGCCAAACCTGACTCCCTCTGTTTTGCACCTTGTGCCATAACTTACACAATGAATGAGAGACTGGAAAATGTTTCCCTTAGCTCAGTTAAAACTCTAATTTCAGCCAAAATTGTGTAAAACCCAAAGCTGTTTCATGATAGAGTTGACCTAGACCTTCAGTAAACACCAGGCACGGACAGGGGATGGGAGAATTGAAACGTGTTAACTCACATGACCAAAGAAATCTACTTTTTACTAAAACCAGTATTAAGTTGTGGCCCTATCTGGTGATTGTTTATTTAAGCACAGCTTTATTGTAATTATACTGTTATCCTTCATATTCTCAGCTGATGTTACTTTTGAAATTGCTTAAGAATAAAAATAAACCAAAGATCATGGGTTTAGCAGCTTTATTCTGGTGTCTGGCAAATTCTGCTCTCAAATTCGGGGACATACCTTCTGACACCTTGGTTTCTAAATAAGACCTCCCAGGTCATCTTTTTTTTTCATGATTTTATTAATTTCTCAGGCTTTCCAAACATTATTTACATTAAACGTACATGTTTAAATTCACATAATAAATTTTGTTTGGCCTTGGGGCACACTAAAGTGGATTTTAAAGGTGCTAGGTAACGAGGGGAAGAAAAATAGCACTTCAATGTTTTGTTTTGATTTAAAAAGAGCAGATTTTCTCAAGATTTAAAAACTCCAAACCCTCCCATTGTTCTCTTCTTGTCTCACTGGCAATTCAAATATTTGCTTTGAAACAATATAAATTACTAGAGAGGCAGTGAAACAGTCTTATAAAAAAGGGAATACAAAGTTAAATGATTCAGGGAAGAGTTTTTTAGCATGCTCAAAACAACACATCTTGCAGTACATTACCCTAATCATTTGGTGGCAACAAAGCAGTCACTTTAAAAAGGAAGTGATTTGATTACATAAGCCAATTGAGATGCTTTGATATTGTGGGAGGAAATGCCACATTTCCTAATGAAGCACTAGGAAGAGAACAAGAAACTTTTTTGACTAATGACAAATGTGGGAGAGGAAAACTGCTAGATTCTGAAAGTACTGGTCTTTAAGGAATAAATACTGGGTCTTAGAGGGAAAAAGTGCTAGAAGAAAAGATGTTCTTTTCACTTATGATGAGAGATAGCTGTGAAAGTGCACCAAGCTACTCTATGAAACAGAGGTATCTGTCCACCTCTAGACAAGACGGATCAGGTACCAGAAACAGTCTCAAAGCTTAAAGTTGTTCTATCAGTGCTGATATAGTGTCTCAAGTTAGCTAGTATGGGTTGCCTGAGCTGATGTGGGTTAATCAAGGCAGCTGGTGCAGGTGTCTCACAGAGACCGTTTATCAGTATATATTTGTTAACAACTTCACAGGTGGCTTCTGACATGGCAGCCGTAGCTCCCACCAGTTTGGGCTTCACTAGTGATGTGGGATGTGGTGGCATTGTGCATGTTCCATCTTCCTTACTCTGAGCTGGGCTGTGTTGTGTAAAAAATTTAAATCTCTACTATTCATTAAACCATCTAAATTCGTTGTATTACAGTCAGTCTATACAGTAACCTAAAATGTTGAGGAAATGTTTTTGCAGAGCACAACTGTGTAACTAAACTCTTTTTCCAGGCATCTACATCTCAGTGAACCATGATTTATTAGTGTTAAATACTTCAGAGTATTACATTCTCCATTTATCAAATGAAGAGACAGATGCATAATCTTAAAAGCAACAATTGACATTTCACATATGAAACTTCTAACAATGACAGCTAATTAATTATAGCTCATTTAAGCTACAAAGTAACTGACTTCAATTTTTGCATCCTGCTTTCCTGCAAAACAAATTTCTCCCCACACGTGACATGAGTGTGGGTTCTTCAGCTGGATGGGTCTTCTGGTTGGGTCCTCAACATCTTTATCCGTTTTTCCAGCCTCTCCATCCATTCATTTCTGAGCCTAGGGACAGAAACATGGATCAGCTTGTCCCCATATTTTTACAGGGAATGGATTTATACTCTTCATCTTTTCCACTGATGATATCCTTTGGTGCTTTTTCCCAGATGTCATGCAAATTTTCCTTCCCCTTTAGAGCTCTTAGTTGGATGGCACTTCAGGACTAGCTCTTACATCCCAACGAGGGATCACCCGAGCGTTGTGTTTCACCTCCAGCGTGCCCTCTCTCTCGAGCCTGTGTGCCGCAGTGACTTGTCACCTGCACTGGAGATTGCCTGCTGCCACCTGCTGGGTCACATCACCCAGCGCTTCTCCCGTGTCCCTTCTCCTCTGTCCCGCTCGGCCTGGAGACACTGCACATGCTGAAGCATCTGTTAGACCCGTAGCAGGCAGCTTTTGGCGATAGGTAGCCCTTTGTTTTCTTTTTGATAGTATCTAGGTACCACAAAAAGACTTATTCAAGTAGAAAAGGGAGGAATTTCCCAACTGAGGAGTTGTAACGTTGAGATTAGGTTAGTCACCAATGGATAAAACATGCTGGAGACTAATTCCAGTGTTACTTCATCCAGGGTTAGTAATGTAAGGCTGTCCTTGCTCTTAATTTTCAAATATCAATGCAAAGAGAGCTGTGAGGAAGGCTTTGGAAAATTGCTTTCCCACTGAATGATCTTGAGACAAAATAACTATAATAATAACAAAAATATATATCTCTTCGCATACGTCCTCAAATTAGGGAGAGTTCATGCAGAGTAAAACTTTGCTGATCTTGCTGCAGACTGTTCTTTCGCACAGTGACTGGTCCAGCTGAATGTGGCTGAGTAAGTTAGATGTGGCTATGAATGGTGGCTGCCTTAGTCAGAGTGCTTGGACCACCTGCTTTATAACGGATTTACCTTGCACAAATTAAACCATCTAAAATAATTCAAACTATTTTCTTGTGAACACGAGGCCACAGAGAAAGAATGTGGGCCAGGTACACGTCTGTGCTAGCTTTGCTCTGAACAGACAAGTCTGCACTGTTAAATATTGTTCTGGTAATTTCAGAAAGTTCTATGCTTTGGACTCATTCATGGAACAAGAGCGAATTATTCTCCTATCCAGTGAAGTCATACCTTAGACGCATTAGCATCCTAATTTGGGAAGCTTTGTTATTTTCTATAAATCTAAATTACTTCAAGATTTCATTGCATGACTTAAGTATAGGTATTACTTCAAAACCAAAAAAGACACCATGCAAACTCAAGTAACCTTTCTGGATGCAGATTACCCACTTTGTCAGGGCGCTTCTTCGCTGACGTTCTTTTTCATTTTGCAGATACTGAGTTTGTTGTTCAATGGTCTTTTCCCAGAAGTTCCTCAGGTCACTGGTTTCACAACCCCGCACTTCATGACGCATATATTGGCTATTCATTTCCTCTAAAGGAAAAATTTGAAACAACCATATGACAAGTTACTGGTTCCTCATCCATTTTCATGGCTAAAGCACACTCCGGATGTTTTGGATTTTCACAGCATTAGGGTCACACAGCCGTTTTTTTAGTAGGATCAGGATAACTGTGGGCATGACTCACTATTTAAGCTTTTTTTTCCCAGCTCTGACACTTGAGGATATGCTGTCTGCAGTGATCTGAATTCTTACTTGTGTACCTAAAATATCTCTCACCTCCATCTGACTGTGACATTTATGTTCACAATCAGGACAGTGCTGTTGTATTCTGTAATTTAGCAATTAGGATGCTTTTTAATGTACTCACAAATAAAAAATATATTGCCATGTCTAATGGGATTTTTGGCCTCATTATTTTCATGTCTCTAAAATGTTAAAGTGGCTGTTATTCTGATAATTTGTCCTTAATAATTCTAGCACTTAGCTTTATTTGGAAATGGAGAAAATTTGTATGTATAAAACTATGTACATAATTTCGTACATTGTTGACTTGCAAAACCCTCCTTGTTTACTAAATATTTTCTCCTCTTCTTCAATTTTCAAAACAGAGCAAATTCACTGACTGTATTTGTATATCTGTGACAATTCTGTACTTTCAGCTTTAGTTAATGACATCTTAAAAATAAATTCTGGAGTTAATCTTATCCTAGGGAAAGAATATGTGCCTCAGGATGACTCTTCATGGGCTAGCAGTAAATTCCCTCTATGCCACATTGCAGTCAGAAAATTGTATCATTACTTTCAAGACTTCATTAAATATGAAATTAGTATATCCATGCTGCCTTTCAAATTGCTATGTGCTTTTGCATGAACATGCCATTATAATATTTTACAAAACATTTAATTTTTTAGCAAGTATTTAGGGCTCTCTCATGCATTGTTTGAATTCATGGAAATTATTTGTAATTTATTTTAATCAGAGCCACTGAGAGATAGTAAACAAGCCCCTCAACGCTAACTTGGAAAAGCTTGAAGAAACTGCTGCCATTCCCCTGCCAGGCATCATAAGAAAACAGAAAACTGGGAACTGATAATCTTTACATAATTGGCTGTTTCGTGAAAAATTGACAGACACGTTATTAAGACTCTGAGCAGAGGATGAAACCAGCCCTTTTGAAGAGGATAGTTTTTGCTAGGATTTCCCTGTAACTCCCCTGTGGTTCCCTGTAAAACCTTCATATACCAGCTCATGGCCTCCAAATGATAGAAGCTCAGTACTTGAGCCTGACTCTTGCAGAAAAAAATTACTGAGCATATTTTCCAGTCCTGAACAAATTATAGCTGGATGTATAATTGTTGACATTAGTCTGTAATATGAACTGCAAGTATTGCTGAACACCTCCAGCTGTGCTAGGGGATAACCAATTGCAGGTCGAAAGTTCACTTAATACAAGTGTATGTTTTCATAAAATATATGTATTCTATAAATATCCACATTTATATCAATGCCAACCCAAATATTTCCTCCCAGGTGGCAGTTGCTACCCTTTTAAACTTTTTGAGTACTAGGAGTAATCTTCAAAGGTATGAAAAAGATATGGTAAAAGCCATCTAAGTAAAACTAATGGGCTTTTCACCCTAGGACTTAATCTCTAAGAATAACTCTTTCTGGAGTGCAGGAAGAAAAATTCCCCTATATACTTGGGGCTCCAACATAAACTGCCAGGAAATAATGTCTTCTGGTTCCTTTATCAGAAGAGATAGCAAAGCATAATAGCTTCATCCTTATGAATTATTATGAATTCCTGTCCAATATACTGTGGCTGCATCTTTTATATATATATATATATGAGCGTAAATATCACTCCTGAATAAGGCAAAATTATGGAACTCATTGCTACAAGGCGTAATTGAGCCCAAGTGTATACTTTCAGAATACACATATCCTTTACTGGTTTTTAATGTTCTGCCTCCTGATTTGATTGTATATGTTCTTGGTACTGGCTTTAATGCATTTTATAGATGTGTCTTTCCAACACCTGCCCCCCCAGCAAAAAATCACAAGGAAAAAATTTAAAGCCAATAAAAGAGATACTCAGAAGTAGTTTCCACTGCTATTCACCTTATATCTGGTGCTGGAGGTATTTAGAAGAATGTTAGAGCCTTGTTGACACCACAAAGTGTGTATAGTATTATCCATTACAGGTTTGGGGGAGGGGGGTTAAATTTTTTTTGCAGGGGGGTGAGGTAGGGCAGGGAGAGAAATTAGTGTTATTCTCTGTCTATCTTCTGCGGCATTTTCTTTGTGTGTGCTGGATCAGGCACACTAAGAGCATTGTCCAAGTCATTCTTCTTTCCTAACCTTTCATATTGTGAAATTTCATATTAACATAGGGGTATCCTGGTGCTGAATTTTCGGTTCCTCAGTTCTTAATGTTCTTTTTTGTTTTCATTTCCCTTAATGCTGGAAAACACTCAAATATGTACAAGTAGATACCAAAGTTACTGAACAAAGAATTTCTTCATCATTGCTGATCCCTGCTAAACACCATATGTAAATACGCCAGCATTTGCTTCTCTGAACTGTAGAATCACCTTATTACCTTATATTTTGAGTTACCTGTTTGAGCCCATTCATATGGTGATTGAAGGAACTGCACAATACCTCCACTGAAATAACTCCCCCGGTTTCTTTTGCCTTTATGCATCCTGTGCATAGATGTTCAAATTCACCTCTGTCTGGCCATCCATTTAATAAACTATGAACCTTCAGCACCTGTGAGCAGTCAGGGATATCAGACTTAGTCTATCACTATTTCCCTAGCTCTCATATATTTTTCTCTCCTATTTCAGCCTATTTCAGAGGAGTGTAACAGGACTTAAGTCTGTATCATGACTTTGCAGCAGCAGTTATCACCTGAAAACAGTTTATTTTCATGCTTTGAAGCCTCATCCAAAGTAGTTAGGATAAGGGACCTCATTTAATAGGGAAAGAGAAGAATGGAAAAGATTTCATGGAAGCAGCCTCTGAAGCAGCCTCCAAAGCAGCCTGAACAAACAATCTCACTATAATGGAACAGGTGGGCAGAAATATACTGTTAAAGCACATAGGCAGTTGTGATGCACTTTTATAGATCTTACAGTTAGTTTTGACTTAAACTGCCCTGCCACAGCTAGGAATAAATGAAGCTTTTTTTAAGCCTCTAGTGACAATCCTTCAAGAGAACAATAATGAGAGGCTCTTTCTGGTAATCTTCTCTGACAGAGCCCTGGTTGCAAGCCAATGAACAAATGTAGGTGCTCTCAAATGAAAGGAATAGCACAATAAACTCTAGGGAGGCTTTATCCAACACATGATAAAGATGATTGCTTATTTTTAGATTTAATAATTTTAGAGCAGGTTGGTATTATCTAGCCTCAATTTGCTAAAGGAGGTCTTTCAAAGTTAGGGAAGCGGTGACACAAACACTATTAGCTGGAACTCAAAAATTATGTTGGTAGAACAAAAGAGGAATGTAAGATCAATTTGATGTGACGTCTCGACCTCTTTGTAAAAAATAAAATCAATAGTTTGCAGCTGAAACTCACTGTTTCTATGAGAAAACATTACCACCACCAGAAACACTTTTTCGTGGAGTGAATTGGAAGTCAAAGGTTTCTTAGCTAGAAGAAAGAATGTAAAGAAAAGTGTGGATTTTCTCCTGTATTAGGACACATTCTTATATTAAATGTATTTTTAAAATTTACAAAACATCTAATGAGTCAAGAGAGCTATTTTTCCTCCTTCTTGTGTTTCTTACAAAACACAGTCAGTCAGAGTTTTCAGGGTGTTATGCATTTCCCTAGAAATAATACAACATTTTATTATTCTGACTTTACTTGGACCATGCTTTGTGACTATGGTTATTATATATGCATTGAATAATAAAAATTGAATGATATAGATAGGAGAGAATACTATCTATGCTAATGGTACTGTTTGATGTAAAAACAATCAGAAATCTGTTTTTATTTTGGAAAATAAGACTAGTGATCATATTCATGATTTCCCCCTTTTTCCTTGGGTCTAGGATACGTCATTTATCTTCTGCTTCTGCAGCCAGCAGTCATTCACATTTCAAAGGGCTGGCTGATGCTTCCTTTGAGACCCTGCCTGGGGAAGCATGCCAGTTTCAAGTCTAACTTAGGTCTCCTGACTCTGGTTTAAACTCTTCAGAGGCAGAAGAAAGCAGTTTAGTTTAATCCCCTGTACCCTTTGGTTTGTGTGTCAGGTTGCTCAATGCAGTTTATCTCGTAAGCGGGCTGAGCCCTGAAGCTCCTCGAGGGCAACTTGGGGGAGAGGTTTCTCACAGCTTGCTCTCACAGCTGCTTCTTCTCCTTCTTCTTCTTCTTCTTCTCTGCTGCCTCGTTTGCAAGCAGTTATGGGAGGACGTGATCTGGAGCACCAGCCTGAAGATGGGGAAGGCTTCTATGGTCTTCTGCTGCACACAAGTCCCTAATGGTCCTGGTCTCTTCCAAAAATCCATTAGTGTATCTCATCAGCTAAGAAATGTGATTTTCCATTTGCAGTTCAGCATTACAGACTACCAATCTATGCTTTTCCTTTGTAAACAGTATTGTCTGGAATTTGCTATGAAATGAGGAAATGCTAGGCAAGTGATTTATTCTGCCTAGTATTTCCTAGTTTGGCAGAATTCAAAGTACATGCTCTTGCCAGAATGCGTGTTCAGTCAGGAGGTTTTTCTCTGGCTATAAATTTTAATTAATTTAGTTGGACTTCTCCATGTTTTGGGAATTTTCTTTGTGTGAAAATGACAACCCTACTGACATGTGACTGAGCAATAGTAACAGGAGTTGCAGGTGTGCATCTCGCAAATTATTTCTAACAAGCAGGTTAGACAGTTTCAATATTTGAAAATGTTTTCAAATGAAAACATTTGAAAATGTTTTCACTCAAGTACTATGTAGCAGTCTCTATTACACCATTATCCTTTTTCCTAATTCCCACAATCCTTTATTGCTTTTGTGTGAAAACTGATGGATCTCAGCCAATTTTTTAAAATAAGAATAGTTACTCTACAAATCCTTTGCACTGGTAGAAAATTTGGACCTCTGCTCATATGATACCTTTATGACAAAAAACTGTATTAAGAGGATCCTTGTGGTAGCTACATTGGTTTCGCATCTCATGGTACAGTGTCAATATCAATGCCTTTGAAGGCCGTGCACTGTGTTTTATTCTGTCCTTCTCATCTGATGGGCTTCAGTTCTTTTCACCTGCTTCACTTTTCTCTGATATCAGACACCTGAACAATGGAATTATCAATCTGGAAGGAACTGATTCTCTGCCTTGCTTTTCTGTTACTAGAGGGCTCAGCAGTCCTCCAGCTGAAGATTAAAATTCTTAAAACCTTTTGAACAAAACACTTGAGGAATCAATACTTTCATTTCCCTCCAGGTCATCCATTCATTTGTTACTATCCTAGTTCTGCTCCCATGCCTGGCTTTTTACATTTTGTTGCTTGCTGTCTTCCATTCTGCACTGTCGCTTCTCCCTCAGCCCGCAGCCAAGGGCTTCCATGAAAGGTGCCTTTGTTTTTCCCTTCTCTGCCATCATGTCTGTTGAGTTTCTCCTCCTGTCCCCTTCACCTCCCTTGCCAGCCCTCCAACCTAACCTGACTGATTTGATCCTCTGCTTTCAAACACCTTTCTGATTGTTTTCCCCAGCTCTGTTATTCCATCTGGAAAATCTCTTTCCACTTCTTGCTGGAGCTGCATTTGATAAAGTGATAGAATAAGTTGAGTTGGAAGGGATCCACAAGGATCATCGACTCCAACTCTCAACCCTGCACAGCACCATCCCCAAGGGTCACACCATGTGCCTGAGAGCATTGTCCAAATGCTCTTGAGCTCTGTCAGGCTGGTGCTGTGACCACTTCCCTGGGGAGCCTTTTCCAGTGCCCAACCACCCTCTGGGTGAAAAATCCTTTCCTAATATCCAACCTAAACCTCCCCTGACACAGCTTCAGGTGATGCCCTTGTGTCCTGTCACTGGTCACAAGAGTGAAGAGATCAGTGTCTGCCCCTCCTCTTCCCCTCATGAGGAAGCTGGAGACTGCAATGAGTTCTGTTCTCAGTCTCCTCTTCTCCAGGCTGAACAGACCAGGTGACCTCAGCTGCTTCTCATAAGGCTTCTCCTTTAGACCTTTCACCATACTTGTTGCCCTCCTCTGGATGCTCTTTAATAGCTTAATGACTTTTTTACACTGTGGTGCCCAAAATGGCAGTCATGCAGATATCACTAAACTATCCCTGGATAATCTCTTCTTCACCCCTCTGCTACCCAGGCTTTCCCACTCTCTCTATCTGGCTGTCTGTGGTGGCTGCCTGCATTCCTACACTTCCTGCCACCGGTGCACACAAGCAGGACAGTTGCACAGAGGTGAGAGTTAAGCAAACAGGTATTCATAAGTGATATGCAATACAGCATGTCCAAATGCCTTTCCTGAGCTTTCTGTAGATATTTTTGACTTTTATTAGCTTTTAATTTTCAGTATCTAAGGCACATTTAAAGTGGCTGTAGTTTGCTCATGAGATCAAATATTGTTTCTGATCATTAGACTTTCCCCACTGCTGGATACATTTGAAGACTGCTCCTATGAACTACTGAATTCTTAAGATCAAGTATATAGAATAAATTAATATTTATTAGTCAAGGATCTTGAATGCACTTTTCTTTGTTGTTTGATTTTTGAGTACAGGAACACTTGATGGTCTAGGATCAAAGAAGATAAATTTTGCCTGGGGCTCATGTTCTTTATTAGATCATCCTGTTCCAAGAAAACATGCAAGAAAAACCTATCCTGATTCATGTGAAGGTGTCTACCATTGAATTAAAATGCCTCTCGGCAGCAGATCACTGTTAAAAAACCTCTGAGAAATGAGTGTGTGTGTGTGTGTCTGTGTAACCTTGGCTACCATTTAACCCATCAGCTGAGAATGTACAGCCATATGTCTTGGTGTTTTATTCAGGATTGTGACATGGAAATTATCTGTAAATATTTTTTCTGTATCAGTGCTACTCAGCTTCCTTAGAATTCTGCTAAACTGGGCACTCTTCCCTGGCATTTTCCTCACGCTCTCATCTTTCCTAGAATATACTTTTGTGAGAATTAAAGTTAGAGAACAAACACATTTCTTGTCGACATTATTAGGGAAAACTCACTACAAAAAACAAATACTTCCTTACCTTTGGAGCAGGACTTTTCTTGCAAATAAATTCTCTGTATGACACAAGCAAACGAGGAATATCACTACTGCAGCCGTGGCTTCTCCAGTGTCACAGGGCAGTAATGAAATGCATCCCTCGGTACTTTTTATTTGAAGTGGGGAGTAACATAAATCCTTCATCATATCAAGGCTATTTTGAACAGAACCAGCAGCGAGATAAGATCATTTAATGAACTTTGCAGCCCCCTGCCTGAGATGACCGTGAAACACAGGCCCCCTTGAGAGCATGCATCCCTCCCACACTGGCAGATACCTCAAAGAGCATGACTTGGCAAGTGATGAGAATTTTCTTTAAAATGCCTGCTAGTGTTATCCATTTTAATAATCTTCCTATGAAGCTTGAAAAATTCCACGCTACTGTCTTAGCTGTAATGGAGGCTGAAATGGTGTGACAAACCACACTCGGTTTTGCATTACAGGGTGACTTACAGAAGTATGTGGTACTTTGGAGTTATTAATCTAAGGATGTATGCCTGATTATGACCTATCACAAAATCTGTTCTCTTCAAGGCAATTTTCATGGGAATTGCCTGTATGGTTAGCGCTAGTTGATGGAATGCATTAAAGCAGCACTAGTTTTACGATTTGGAGTTGTTTTAACTCTATTAGAGATGAATGCTTATATCATTACATTTCATTTTCTGAGGAAAATGTTTTGTAGGTTTGGCTGATGACAGATGCATGCACTTATCTCGGTTTTCATTAAATCCATCTACATTGCTAATATACCATATGTGACTGCTGGCTTAAGTAGTTCTTATACAACTGCTAATTATTTTAACCTTTCTTTGTTGCAATTTTTCAGACCCCAAGTAGCAAAAGCAGCAGCCATTAGATGGATGCTTTCTGTAGTTCATATTTACTTATTTATTTTTTTCTGCAGTTTCCTTTACAGCAGAAAAACCCTGTGCAAAACCTAGGAGCTGCAGCCTTTCTCTGTAAAGGAAAATTCCAGCTTTTTCCAAAACCTGGTCAATTCATTTTGATTTGATGAAACAGTACTTATTAATTCCCTAGAAACAGTACCTATTAACTTTGCCCTGTCATTCCACCTGATATCATATGAGAACACAGAAATCAGCTCTTCCCTCCACACATATGATAACAGTGGTAATGTGGTCTCAGAGCTTTAGGACCATTATACATATGTGGAATTGAGAAAATAAAACAACAACATATCCTAGGTAAAGTTGATTGCTCTGTTTTTGGAAAACCAGCTCAGATTCTCGCTGGCTTTAGAAATCACCAACAAATAAAATCTGCTAGGTGAATATTGAAATAATATGGTATTATAAAAAGAAGTTTAATCCCAGGCTTGATACAGCAGTGGTGTTAACCACCGTGGTGCTGCAGAGCAACAGAACTGCATCCTTGCTGTTTGACTCAGAGCTTGAGTAGCATTCCCTTCTTACTAGACAGATCTAACTAAATTTGGAATGAATTTGAGGGTTTGTTTTGTTTTTAATGTTATAACATAGGCAATACCTTCCATAAACTTTTGCAAAGACCGAATTTCAGGAGGGAACTTCAGTGTCCAGGCTTCATCAGATCAGAACACGTGTTTCTGGTCAGATATTCTCTAGACACATTGACATTTGTGCAGTTTAGATGCCCTGTGTAAAGGACAGCTAAAATGTGATAAGACATTGCACATGTTCTGGTCATCTGCCATAGATTAGGTGCATTGTTTATTATACTTGCTGACTGTATTTACAACGAACATTTAATCTGTGCATTCACAGTGACCTCTTGTGCAAGACAAATGGTGCATCCAGAAATGCTGGACAGAACCAGTACTCTGCTGGGCTACCCGTATCTGAAAAAAAGGTCAGGTGGCAGGTGACTGGAAAGACATAGTTCACTCTCAAAAGCAGGGCAGCTGTCAACTAAGCTTTTATATACAGCCTGAAAACTATTCAGGCTGTTTGTGCACCTCAGTCCTTGTGTACTTCATAAGCAAATTTCAGACCTGCTTACCAGGAATTGCTTGTATAACAGGTCTCATCTCTAGTTTGCAAAAGATCTTGTAACCACCTGCATAATGTCATTAGCAGAGGCCACAGAAGAATCCGCAAAATAATTGATGGAATGTAAACCTCCGGGGGGCCTGAGGTGTTACTTATCTGCAGGAATCAAATTCTGTCTTGGTGTTCTGACTGTGTGCTGTTGTTCACGCGTGGGAGAGCTGGAAATAAAAGTACCAGTCAGCTCTTACTCTAGCACAAGTAATCCTGGTACATTTAGTCTGTATTTTGTCAGCCTGGCCCCTCCACTCTGTGGCTATTCTTAGACTTGATGCTAAAGTAGAGGAGCTGAAAGGAGAAGACATTTCACAGAATCTTGTCAATTAAATAAGCATCTCATGCTTCTTTTCTCTTTGATGCTGGAGAAAATAAAATCTGGAGAGGTAAGTTTTTTAAGCAGGTACTGTACCATGTTGTTTTTGGTATTCACAGTGCACCTAGTATTCACATCGTTCTTATTCTGGATTGATGCAATTGCAGTTAGAAAGTCATGAAGAGGGATTTCTGTCACTACTGGACTATATCCTTGTTGGTCCAGGAGCAGCACAGGTCAGAGCAGTTTTAGCAGCCCTCTCCAAACTTCACAAATTCAAGAACGGAGCAGATTACTTAGATAGAAAGTAAGAGTCTGATCAGTTTAGGTGTCTATCTGTAGTGGCTGGACCCTGTACGGATTCCAGAAATTCCCATCAAAGCCTCTCTATCACTCTCCTTCATAAAAGGACAGGGGAGACAAAATATAATGAAGGTTCATGAGCTGAGATAAGGACCAGGAGAGATCACTCACCAATACCATCACAGGTAAAACAGACTCAAATTGAGGATATTAACTGAATTTATTACTCACAAAATCAGAGCAGCATAATGAGAGTAAATTAATCTTAAAACCACATTTCTCCTACTCCTCCCTTCTTCATGACCTCTACCTCCTTTCCTCCAGCAGCATAGGGAGATGGGGAATGGGGGTTACAATCAGTTCATCCCACGTTCCTGCCGCTGCTCAGGGAGCGAAGTCCTTCTCCTTCCTCGGAGTGGGGTCCCTCCCACAGAAGAGAATTCTTCACGAATTTTTCCAATGTGAGTCCATCCCATGGACAACAGTCCTCCACAAACTGCTCCAGTGTGGATCACAGGCTGCAGTCCATCAAGGACAGGCCACAGGGTCACAGCTCCTGCCTGAAAACCTGCTTCAGTTTGGGCTGCTCTCTCCACAGGTCCGCCAGGAACCTGCTCCAGAAAGGGCCTCCTGTGGGTTCCCAGCCTCCTCTCAGGCATCCATCGGCCCTGATGTGGGGCTCCTCCACGGGCTGTGGGTGGATCTCTGCATCCCCATGAACCTCCAGGGGCTGCAGGGGCACAGCTGCTTCACCATGGGCTGCACCAGGGGCTGCAGGAGAATCTCAGCTCGGGTGCCTGGAGCAGCTCCTGCCCCTCCTTATACACTGACCTTGGTGTCTGCAGGGCTGTTCCTCTCACATATTCTCACTCTTCTGTGGCCCCAATTACACCTGCACATTAAGTTTTTTGCCTTAAATATGTTATCTCAGAGGTGTTACCACCATTTCTAATTGGCCCAGCCTTGGCCAGTGGCACATTCATCTTCGAAGCTGCCAGGGATTGGCTCTTCTGGTCATGGAACTTCTCATAGAAGCCAGCCCTGTATCCTTCCCAACACACTACCTTTCCAAGAAAGCTGATTGTTAACTGGTTTTCATGCTTCTGTAAATATTTGCAGGTGTGATGTTTTTAAAACCTGCCTTGGAAAACCACCAGTAGTCCTTTAGTAGGCCTTGTACTCCGGAGTGAAAGAGCAGGCAGGATGTTCCTTGATGGACTATCCTGCAGCCAATACCATGCCAGGGGCACGGTATGTCCCCATTTGCACATGAATTGATTTGAACCCTGCTGTGTTGTGCTGGCATCTCTGAGAGTACATATGGAGAAAACACACCTCCTTGAAAGCTTTTAGTCCTGCCTGCTGGATATGATGCTGAATGTTGGACTAAAGTATATGGAAAAAATTGTCATGACTGGATAACTGAAAGGGTCACTTAATTTCACTGAGGTTTATAAACTCATATTTCCTCTCTTGGGCCAAGCCTTGGACTGGGTGGTGGGGACTTGTTTAAATAACACCAAAAAAATCAGGATTAAGTAGGAGCTGGAATTCCACTTTGCATACAAGAATACCTTTTATCTAAACTGGATTTTTCCTCTGAGTGCATTATCAGTGATGCGTACATCACATCATCCATGCCTATGACACAAAATTGTTTTCTTTATAAATACTTCTTATAGGATAATCTCAAGATTGGTAAAGTAGCAGATTGAAGAGCTTACACGTTTTATTAGCTGAATGAAACTTCTTATTTGCACCAGTTACATGCCACCTAAAACATTTACAGAGGCTACTTAGTGTTTATTGTAATCATGGTATTGTCTTTGTGCAATCAGAAAAATTAGATGTGTAAGATCCACTAGTAGCTTTTCTTAATTCTCTTGTTAGTTGCCTGCCTGCAGCTTTTCTGTGATTCTATTTTTTCCAGGACTGTAAAGTTTTCAAGCAGTTTAAATTGCTGAAATTTGCACACTGGAGCTGCTAGATACACAGATGCTTCCCCACGGATCTGTAATTAGCCTGGCTCTGTGCACTGCAGGGGATAATTTTGCTGCAAAGGAAGGAAAAGGCTGCTGGTGTCACCTGCTCTGTCCTAGCATTCCTATGTCTTTGACAATACCTTCCAGTCCAAATGAACTTCTATAGTAACCTGTCCAGAAAGGCTTCTATGATGTGATGAATTTGCCTGTAATTTTGACATGGATGTTTTTCCATTTTATTATGGCACTGGAGTTGGGAACAAAGTTGCTCTAGACACCCTCGGGCATCAATTTAATGAGTGTAGGAAAGAGGTTTTTGATCCTCTGTTAAAATCAGCCAATGCAGATCCTGCTCCAGTGTACATACTGTTTGAACTGGGGTTGGAGTGTAAAAGTCATGGAGAGAAACAGTGTCTCAGTGGAGCAATTCAGCATTTTATGGGTTTGTTTATAGCATTATAGTTCATATATAGCCAAACTTTAGGTGTTTCAGTTAGAAAAAAGTTAAATGGGTTGAACTGGAGCTGTTGGAGACATCAAACTTGCTGCTAAAAAGTTAATGAAGGTCCACAGGGACTCTGTTACTGGTATTAATTTCCATGGGATGATGTCAGATACTTTCATGATAGGGAAGTAAAAATTAAGGGCAGCATGTTAATTGCATGACTTTTTGCCTTCTTTTAATATCTCATAGATCTTAGGTGTTCAAGCATTTTGTACCTCTCATAGAGGCAGATGCTACTTCACTGTTTTCTCTACGGAAGCTCAAATCACCTTTGGATGAGTTTGAACTCTTTTACTTGGGAAGAAAGTAAGGTAAGAAGAAGGGTCATAAAGGCTTTTAAAAGTAATTTTCATGGTCATGGGTAAATCAGAGGTTGCAGTTTCTTTGTGAATATCTCAAGGATAGTGTAGCTGTACCCCTGCTGTGCACCTGCTGAACCCCAGTTTTAACTCAAACTCCACTTAGAAACAAACATAAATGTTCTCAGATATACTCACTTTGCTTCTACCAATGTATGAGAGGGAAAGGATCTGCATCTCAGGTCTGTATCACTTCAGTTAACTGAGCTGATAAGCAGGCTGCCTTTTGCTGTTTCTTGGCTCCTGTTAAGACTGTATCCGCATTAAAAAAACAGACCAGACTTTATTCTGGCTGGCCTGAGAGTCTGAACATTAACATGAGATCTGAGGGCCCATTCTGCCTTTTGTGTGCTTCAGAAAGAAATCTGATTTAACTCTTGCACTCAATCCAGATATGAAAGATTGTCACCAACATGTTTCTTGTAAACACTGAGATGCAAAATGATCATTAGCTCCCAGAACCTGCCATTATAAAAGTCTCTTGCTAATACAGCCCTCAGTGAGCAAAGATTGCTGGCATGATTACAAAGGTACCAGGTATGTGTTAAGTAAAACCTAAGTTGTGGCAGATTAAGATCATGTAACTACTGAGTGGCCTGGGCCATTACACAGTAGCAGATTTTGGCAATCCCAGCACTGCAAAAGTTCTGATTGCTTAGTTGCCAAGACCTGCTATGTGACCAGTTTGGAGACACAGATGTGTCATCTGTGAAACAGCCAAACTTAAAGGAGAGATGAAAGCCAATAGAAATTTTAGGGTTTTTTAAATTTCTTTTCCTTTGCATTAATGTATACAGCTAATGCAAAATAGATTAGATGATAAATAGTTTTAAGTGACTGCTATGGCCAAAGAGACCACTTCCTAAGTAAGTATTTAAATGCTTAATATTTTGTATCAGAAACTGAATCTTTTGTTCATAGTTGTTGAAAGAGGACCACAGTAATTTTAAATGCAACAGAAAAAGAGGAAATGGTATGTTGCATCAGCTACGAACTTTTTTCTGATCATGAACAGAATAAATTCTTTCCTTGTCTGTTGTATACACATATATTGATGATAAAATTTTAGAATGTTTAGTGTGTCAGGCAAATCAATCAAATTCATGTAAGGATCTATTATATCCCTAGTGATTACTAAAAGAACCTTCACAGAATGCATTTTATAAAGTCTTTAACTTGAAGACAAAATTTCTTCAGTATAAGTTGTTTTAGAATTGGTTTACCCAGAATAATCTTTCTTTCCAGGAATTGAGTACAAGATTGAATATGCTCAGAAAATTCTTCAGAGCCATGTCAGTGTGTAGGCGTGCTCTCAAAGCTCATCCCCATACTTAGTTCTGCTCCCTGAACTATCATCTTGTCTTCCTTCCCCTTCCTTGTGCACACAGAAATGTTAGTGGAGAGGCGTGGGTGGTGGTCACTAAATGTCCTGTTCCTGGCCTGTGTTTGTGTCCCTCCTGTGTCCACTGCTTCTCTGCAGCTGAGCACTTTGCTGTCTGCATAGTGCAGATTAATGGATCTTGGTGGATGAAGCACACAGATATGGGGGAAAGCTGCCAGGAGGTGGCCCAAGAATGGCTTTGACAGAAGAGACCAGCCTGTCCTTTATTATTCTAGCTACAAGTCTGGATGGATCTGATCCTGACAGGACTGGCATGACCGGCAACTGGGTAACAACGGATGAGGAGACAGCTGAGGTACTCAACAGCTTTTTGGCCTCAGTTTTCAATGGCCGTCTCTCTTCCCACACCTCTGCCACAAGTGGAGTTCAAGACAGTGTAAGAAAGGCTCAGGTTCATGACCACCTGAGGAACCTGAACGTACATTAGTTTTCAGGACCTGACATGATGTATCCCAGAGTCCTGAGGAAATTGCCTGAGGTAGCCACCAATCCACTCTCCATGATATTCGAAAAATTGTGGCAGTCTGGTGGAGTTCCAGGTAACTGGAAGAAGGGAGGCAATGCACCCATCTTTAAAACAGGTAGAAAGGAAGACCCTGGGAACTACTGACCTGTCAGCATCACCTCTGTGTCTGGGAAGACCATGGAACAGATCCTCCTAAAAGCTTTTCTTAGGCACATGGAGAATGGGGAGGTGGTGCAACCAGCACTGTCACCAAGGGCAGGTCTTTCCTGACTGACCCGGTGGCCTTCTGCGATGGAGTGACTCCATCAGTGGACAGGGGAAGGCTCATGGATGTCATCTACCTTAATGCCTTTTTAGTAGGACCTGTTGTGGTAGGACAAGGGGTAACAGTTTTAAACTGAAAGAGAGTATATTCAAACTAAATACAAGGAAGAATTTTTGTATTATGAGGCTAGTGAAACACTGGAACTGATTGCCCAGGTACATGGTAGATGACCTATCCCTGGAAACATTCAAGGTCAGGCTGGACAGGGCTCTGAGCAACCTGATCTAGTGAAAGGTGTCACTGCTTATGGCAGGGGCATAGGATTAGATAGCTTTGAAGATTCCTTCCAACACAAAGTATTCTAAGGTTCTATGATTCCATCTGACAACAGAGGATAAGGACAACCTTCTTCTGCTAGGTTTGCAGAAGAATTAATAACTTCATTAAATGAACGAGCAAAATTAGGAACTTCTAAGTATTTAAAGGTTATTTACGTCTGAAACAAGACCACTAAGAAGCAGGAGGAAATATACTTTTTGCTTTCCACCTGTGTTTAGGAATTTTTCATCTTGAAGGGAGGATTATTCTTGTCAGCATTTGTGTCATTGTCACTTCTGATCAGGACAACACAGTACCCACAGTACTGGTGGCTTCACCACCCAGCAAATTTTTTTGCTGTACTACTTCATGTTCAAAGCAAGTATTTTTTTTCTTTTTCTTTTTTTCTCTCTCTCCAGTCCTTCCTGTGGACTAACTGCTAAAAGTTTCTAGCCATCATGTTGTACATATACATAAAAAATTGCTGTATCAATGTCTTCCAGGAAACTACCTATTTTAATGGGATGATAGAACCTGCCCCTATTGGACTGTATTATCTACCATTTCCCTTCTGGCTATGAGTACCATTAATGCTGTACATTTGCTGTACTTGTTGCACACGCCTTTCAAGTAGATGTCAGACATCGGAGTCAGTGTCAGATTTTCTTGTCAGAGAGCTGCCTCATGGATGAAGGCACTGGATGATGGTAGAAGTTCCTAGTAGAAGTGCATTAACTTGAGTGCTTCGGACTGGTAGGGTGAAGACAAGAAAGTACAGAAATCTCCGAGAAGTCCTTAAGTGGGTTGTTCTCCTGTTGCATCTACCCTTTTATTCAAATTGTGCCACAAGTCATGTAGATATTCTTGGGGCCTTGGGGTCAGCAGCCAGAACACACTTTGGTGAGTCATGAGTGCTTAGCAGGTCTGAAAATGAAAAGGCATATGGACCAAGGAGACTGTTGATGCAGAGAGTGCAAAAAATCCCTCTTACGTGCTGGTGTTAAGGCAACTATATAAATCAATGACCCTGTAAAAGAAATAGGCCTGAAATAGTAACCTCCCTCAATATAAAGTAAGCCCCATGAAATCAGTACCAATGGTTCCTCTGATCCTGGCAAGAAGGCTGCCAGTGCCAAGAGTGCAGCTTGAATCCCTTGTTACTCCCCCATTTGACTTCGTACTCACGATTTTGTGTAGGCAGTTGAGAGACATATGTGATCCTCATCACAAAACCAGATCTTGTTTATGTTCATCCTTTGTAGGTGTTTTTCAACAGTCCTGCCACTATCTTGAAACTAAAATTTTAAAAGTATTTTAAGGGAGTGTATCGTTTATTTTCAAAGACATTGAGCCTCTCTGGGGAATTTGATTGGCAGTGCCTCCTCTTTACAATGGTGAGCTCCTCTTGCATTACTGCAGAGTGACTGAACTTATATGACCACTTCCTCCTTTTCTGCCATGGTTTTGACATTTTTGAACTTACCTACCAACATCTGAGCCTGTGTCCTTGAGCAGTTCCTCTAACTCGCTGCACCAGGTGACTGCATGGACCAAGGCAAAAAACCACGTGAGGTAATATAGAATGTGCAAACCTAACACACATGTTAATGACTCCTTCTTCAAGTAACACAGGCCCTATACCCTGTGACTGCACATCTGTACCCATAATATCTTCCCATGTGTTTTGTACATATCTCAGCACTATTAAGCCTCACTAAACAAGAAGAAGGGATGCTTTAGGATTTCACCACATACTGTATGTACCGTGTACATATGAAGAAACTGGCCTCTCCTTTCCAGATTTATCTTTGGAGTGAATTTCCAGGCTTGCGGTCACCACAACCACTTATGTAGGGAGAAATTTGGGGTGATTTTTAACCAGGTTACTCAAAAATGGTTAAAAATCATATTAGTTGTAGATTCTGGGTTGTTATTCCTTCCTGAAACACAAATGCTGGTGGAGAATAAAAAAGGGAGCAAAGAAGTGTCCTGCAAGCCAGTCTATGAAGAAGCACAGACCCTTCAACCATAATGAAATTGTATCCACTACCTATAAAATCATCTGTTGCAATTTTCAGCCATAACTGAAAAATTCCTTCCTGTTATGTTACATTTCTGTTGGTTGGATTAAGGGTGAGGAGTAGCATTTACCAGGCTTAGAAGTATGTTACAGGTCCTGCATCTTTTCTTTCCAAAATTGCCTCTTAAACCTGACCTTAAAAGAAGAGCTACTAAAATGTCTTGTTTAATCAACTCTTAGAGGTGGCTCTTTGGGTCTTAGAGCTGATCTTTGCCTACCTTATCTTCAGACTGTTCCTGAAACTCAGGTCCCTTGGCTCTTATTGCTGCCTTTTCTTTCCATAATGAGTAGAAATCAGATCTTGGATCTTTTAAGTTTAATCTGAATTTGTAGGAGAGGGCAGACTCTGTGGGAGATGACCCTTCACAGATCTGTGAGCATGTCAGCTCCATGTGACAGCTGGAAGCATTTTGGGCAGAAAACACTTTTACATATCAAAACTGAGGATAAATGGACTATGCTATTTGGAAATGAATGGGTAGCACTTGTGGGATGTATGTGGGTTTGCAGGTCGGCTGTGGCAGGGAGAGAACAAATAGGTAGTGAGACAGTATTATAGCAATATATGAAAGATTCTTGGACGAAGAGATAAAAACATGTAGGCTTTCGTGCTGCCTTCTTTTTAATGGGCGCACAGGTGTGGTGTTAGCCTAGCTGTACCCTTAAGGATACTGTATGATGTTCGAAAATGGGCATCCAGCACAAAATTTTCACCAACTCACTAAAAAATGTTCACCACCCACAGCATCATACAGTTTTTCCCCACCTTAATAATTCTTTGATTTGTGATATGCTGGCATAACTAACATACTAGTCTATTTTACTCCTAATTCCTGAAAATGTTATCACAGGCTATTTACTCATGGCTTTTTATAAGGTTAAAGCAACCCTTTAGTTTGCTTAGCAGCAGTTCTCATCAGTAGTCAGGAGCAGAAAGACACAGTAAAAGAGACCAGGCAGCATATATGACAGTGCATATTTCAGTATATTTTGAATTATTAAAGAAATATCTTTATTGTATCTAAGATCATCACATATGCAGAATATCAAGGTCAGTGCATGAGAGTGTTAACAAAAAACAATAAATGCCACAGATAACTAATTTATCTCTCAGGAATGTTATTTCACACACTGACACATTTTCCTCTTTATCATCAATCTATAAGACTGAGTTCTGTGAAGTGATTTAATTAACCTATCATCATGTATTTATTTATGGTGTCTCCAAATGATGTTATCAAAATACAATAGTTTTTTTTTTCTACCTCCACTCTATAAAATATCCTGAGACCCGAATATTTTACAAACAAATATTTTCAAGACTATTTTATATGTTTATCTCGAAAAGCTGTCAAACTTTAATTGCCAGCAGCCAGGGAAAGCATATACTCTTGAAAAGTAACAAGCCCATGTTACTTCTTTTCATCTGGCTATCTGATAAAATTCCTTTAAAATTAGTATTCAACACCTCAGAATCTATGCACACAGAGCTGGTCTAATTTGTCTTTCTGACACACTTAACCCAGCAAGTGGGTTCCTAGGTCTCTTTGATAGAACAGTAAGATTAAAGGTAATTATTTCACTTTCTCTAAGACTTTCCACAGCGATACAAGAATCACTACTCATCCCTGCAGTAGGTCAGATCAAGCTTTTTCACTTTCTGCAAGTTTGATTTAACATGAGTAGAATGGTGATATGAAAACCACTTGAAAAAATTATATATTATTTCCCATAACTTTTTAAAATGTTATCTGTGAAAACATTTATGTAATTGTATACTCCTTTTACCAGCCCAAGATTTTTCTTTTTCTTAATTGCCTAGGAAAAAGTGTCTCTCATTGATTCTATAGTAAGTGTAAGAACGGTCTTTGCTAAGTGTTGACAGTATGCTCAGCCTTAGCTCATACAGAAAGATACATGGTTAGTAGCCAAAGCAGCAGATAATAGCAGCCTCATCTTTTGAAAATTACATTTAAAAACCTCACACCTTGGATTTGAATGCTTGCTATGGTTTGCTTTGGGAATGTTAGATTTTATCAGTACCATGAGGCTCAGGAACTCAGTCTTTTGTGCTGAATTCAGTCTCACACTTGGATCTGACTGCAAAGTTTGAGAGTCAGTGTTATCAACTTCTAATGATGCCATCTCCTGGTGGCTGGTGCCTGTGCTGATGTTGTTATTGAGGAGCAGTACAAAGGAGATGGAAAATAAACAGTAAAACCAACAGGACTGATGAAAACATGACTGAAGTAGGAGTATGTGCACGCTGAAGGTTTTGCCTTGGAGAATGGAGCCAGACTGAGGTGGCAGATACTTTGTTAACTGTCAGAAAATAATCCATCAGTGTGTCAGCTGCTGAGGACAGGTTCATTTTTCCTGTGCACTTGTACAGTGCCCAGCACAGAAAAAGCTCAGCCTTGGTCAGGGCTTATAGGCACACTAGGGGCTTCTCTTTGCAAATAATATAGCTGTGTTTTAACACAGTGGTGTTGATTGCAATCCATGTACATGGCTTTTAATGTTATTGTCTACAATGAATCAGTGCATAGCTAGCTAATAATGCCTCATCTTCTTCTCTCACTTTCTTCAGGATTTCTTTCTTCACTTGTGGAATCTCCAGTGATTGTGACATCAAAGGCTGCTCCAGGACTGCCCTCATTTGCTGGACCCATACGTGCACACTCCAACATGCATGCCACAGTGCCAGTTCATTGGCTTGACAGACTTATTACAAGCAGCATTTCTGCAAATACTGAGTGAATCTAAATCCTTAACACTGGTGTTAATACTGACATGTTTATCTCCCAGTAAAAGCTACACTGTCTGCATTGGGGTACTTCTGTGTAAAACAGTTAAAATGGCTCTGTCAGTTCAACAAACTTATGGGCCTGAGTATATTCCCATGTGATTCTCTGGGGGAACAAGTTACTTATAATTCTTTCTTTCATAATGAACTTAATTTGCTACATTTTTAATTGTAGTGTCTGTTTTTATATCTTAAATCATGTCTGTATTTTTTTTTCCCTGAAACTTCTACAAATTGTAATATCCTTTACAAAGAGAAGATGACAAAATGCTACGTAATATTCCATTAATGGTGTCACTATTGCCAAGTAAATAATGATCTTTTTCTTTTTCTTGTTCCCATGAGATTTTGATCTGCTTAAATACTATAATGAAAATTCATGAATAGATTTTTCTGCCCATTGGCGTTTAGTTTTTACACTGTCTCTGCAAGTTGAAGTCTCTTTTTGAAAATAAGACTGACAGTCTTTCTAACTAAGCTGTTAACATTAAAGCAGTGATTACATAGCCAATTTTGGCTTGTCTAACTGTGAGTTCCTCTTCACTTTTGCTACATGCCTCTGCTACATCCCTCTGTCAGCAAAGATGGTCTATCTGGAAATTAAGCCAATAGAATGAGAAAAGAACGTTTTGGATAGGTGAGTGGACATGTCTGACTGTGCATGATATCAGTACAAAGGGGACAAGACACACCTGCCTTTGTGGTCTTGTTATCTACTTGAGAAAGTTGCAATCGTGGGTATATATACTTGGCTCCTGGAATTCATATTTGCTACTTAGTTTTACCTGCATGGGTGATTACCTGTTCTAGCTGTTGGACTGGAGTTTGGCTTCCCTATATTTTAGGACTGTTGATCTTTGCAGTTGTTTTTGGTTAGAATAGCTAATGATAGGCATACCATATGTGCTCAGATAAAAGAAGAACACAGCATAGGAATGTACTTAATTGGGTTTTGCTGCATGTTATTGCACTGCTGGAAACTTACTGCACAGCGTATCTGCACAAGCCTTTTTCTCCACTGAGTTGCTTCTCACATGTCCACACAGAGAGTGCTGGGGTAAAGCCTCTGTGAAGAAAAGTAGAAGGCAGAGACACAGAACGGTGAGCATGCCTCTGTGTTTCTTATTTCCGCTGAAGACTGACGTTACAAGAAATAAGAAATTTCTGTCTCTGTTACCAATATGCATCATAAATGATACCGGCACAATTTGGCAAATCAACACCAGCCTAACAGACAGGAAAACAGAGCTCAATTCATTTTAACATCCCATGGCCTCCATAATGTACCTTCAGAGCTAATTAAGGTGTACAGGCACTTTGTTTTCCAGGAGAGATTTCTTCATTTTACAAGGAGTAGCTTCAGTACCAGTGCTGTATTAAACAAATTTAAGGTGAGGAAACATAATGCTGAGACCTAAAGAACAAGACTGACATGTAAACATGGGACTTGACAAGTCTGATGATCTTTTGTCTTTTTTAAAAAAGTTTTTGGTCCAAGAAAGGCTCTTTAGTTCATATACAGAATCAGGTAGGGAGGTTCTTTGACACCAATTTTTCTTTTTGATCCTGACTCTCTGCTTATTCTGTATAATTGTGCTCTTGCAAATATTGTCCTTTCAGCATTGTACCGCTTCTTTATCTTTAATTAAATTTTTTCCTGATACTCCTTTTCATACTTTTTGAAAGGACATAATCTTGGTGATTCAAAAACATGAAGCACAATTTTCCCTACAAATCTTTCTAGAATTTGACTAGAGCTTTTATGTTAGCACAGGAGACAGAAGTACCTGTTTCTTTGGTGTATATATAGATGAGATTTATTCTTGTTTATAACCTTCTGTAATGATTTATAAGTAGGATGAATCACATGAAGCTTTCTGTTTACTGGGAAGATACAAACATCATATCTTAGAGAACAGGCAGAAAAGACACATTGCTGATAAGAGATACAGGATGTTATGTGCTATGGCTATAAAGGAATTTAATGTTCAGCACTGTTTTGCTATCCAGTGACAGAAAATTCTGTATGGATGGGTTGAAAATGTCTGTCATATTCCTGCCAGACCCAGTCCTTTGATTTGGAACTTCACAGGTTGTATGTCTATTTCTGCTCACAGAAAGCCAGTGAAAGGTGACAAGCTCTGCCCCAGACAAAGTGTGAAGCTCAGAGAAGCATCTCAGCTGTCAGAGAAAGACATCTGAGGCCTTGGGACCAGCTGCCAGAGGCTCAGCTGGACAGTGTGCTTCCTTTAACTCTAATGTCAATGCCCTTCTGGCTGTTTGCTTTTGAGCCTTTACCAGTGCTTCTGTCCTGGTAGTACATTCCCAACATTTCATCCAAACATTATCAAACAAATAATATCTGAACTTAAGCCTCATAGGCTGGATTATAAATTGTAGTTTTGTAAAGGTATGGTTGGACTGCAGCAGATGAAGGCAGCTGCTAATGAAAGCTATTTCTGTGCCAGCATGTACCTGAAGACAAATGCTAGACCCAACATACATAAGGTATCTGGTTTTATTCCAGTGACATATGGCAGCTTCACGACCTTATCAGAAAGTCACCCTCACAGCAGCATAAGCCAAGGGCAAGGTCAATCAGCCAAATGTGGAGGGAATTACAGGTTTTAATATCTTCTCTGACCAAGAAGGTGCTTTGCAATCACAAGGAGTACTCACAAAGCTGGGTAATTTTGCAGAGGGCAAGTACACAGCTGCTGTGTCGTCGTTAAGTCTCCCATGCTTGTACATGACCGTGCTGTAAAAGATGAGGCAGACTGTGAATTACAGGTGATGGTTGTAGTGTAGCTAGATAGGCCTCCTCAAGACATACACCTTTAACTTTGGACAATACTCCTAAATATATGGTTTAACATTTAGGTTCCCCTGTGTGGATACAGGAGTTGCACTTGATGATCCTTGTGGGTACCTCTCCAACTCAGGATATTGCATGGTTATGTGATTCTGATTCACAGGGCTGCTCAACATATGAGCCAGCCTGCTGTAGTATATTACCCTTCCAATAGATAGAAGACAAAATATAAAGTTGCTGTATATTTGCTCAGGTGTATGAAATTTGTGAGTGTAATGATCTAGATGTATAACCTGCTGACACACTGTGAGAATCAATGAAAGATGAATAGAAAAATACAACCTTAGCAATCTCAAATATGACAATTAAAAACAGAAAGAACCCCCAAATAACTCTGGATAAACAAGTGTGGGAAATTACTTCTAATTCTGTTTTGCATGGCTTTTTCTCTAGGTGAGAGAAGGCTATTGGCACCTATAGGTACCATTAACACTTCTCAGGGGCAACAGAAATCCCTATCTCTTTGGAATAAAGTCACCTCAAGAGATAACCATCAGATACTCAAAGAGACACATAAGTGACACTTCCTCAGTATCTGGTACCTGAAAGTTAGCTTTCCAGGTTTGTATGTGCACCTTGGTGCACTACTTGGCCTTATGCAAAAC
Source organism: Daphoenositta chrysoptera (assembly GCA_013397915.1). Taxonomy (NCBI): domain Eukaryota; kingdom Metazoa; phylum Chordata; class Aves; order Passeriformes; genus Daphoenositta; species Daphoenositta chrysoptera. The sequence goes on from VZRO01008586.1 coordinate 284,675, forward strand.
GAATCCCTTCCTTTAAACGGGCAGTGTGTTAAGGGCAGATGGCAGCCTCCCCCTGCAGATCTGTGCCTAGCAGCAGAGCTCCAGCTCCAGGGCTCTTGGCCACAGAGAAAGCAGCCTCTGGGCTCTTATCAGCTGTGGCATGCCCCTAGGAGTGATGGTGGCTGGAGCAATTGCACGGGCAAAGCCACGGAGGCCAGCTGCAGGCGGCACCATTTGTTTTAGTTCTAGAGTCAACGGTGAGGAGGAAAAGATCTAGGGGTCTGGGGCCCTGTGGATCATCTGATAAACACTTCTTTGAGGGTTTTCCCCCTGCCCAAATGTGGCTGCATGTAGAGAAGGCACATGCATGAACTTGCAGAGACAGATGTCTACTTTGCTGGGATGTGCCATGTTTGACAGAGTGGTCTGTGAGTTAGCATGAGGCTGGAGAGTAAGCATTGCTGTTTGCTATAAACAAACCTTAGCAAAGTGCCTGTAATTGCACTGTTAGAAGGTTGGCCAGGCCTAGATGGTAACAGGGGAGGAAAATAATGCTTTCTTTTATCTGTTCTTGCAAACAGCTGGAGACAGATAAAAGCGGAGACAGTTTTAACCTAAGCAAAGATTGTGACTGTGTGCTCTCCTTTGTTCCTTAGTGCTTTCTGTTTTCCTCCTTCCAAGTTACATTTTTATTTGCAAATGGGACTATGCATGGCACTGCTTCTGCATGCTTTTCCTTTCCCCACTCTTCTTGTTTTTCTTTAACTTAAGGAGATACCTGTTTTTCTTCTAACTCAACTCCCATGAATGCCTCTGCTTCAGAAGTATGCAAGGACAACAGATTGTACTTCCTTCTGCCACTGCCTCATCAACTTCCAGAGTTCTGACACAAGATGAGATGAACATCTTCCACAACTAACTGACACTAGGAAGGCAGTTCTACCTCAGTGTGGTTGATATAAAATCGTCCTGAAGCAGAATTTTCAGATTTTCCAGCAACAGAATGCAATGGGATAAGAGAGAAAGAAAAGGAAGTGTTATCTTAAAAACAAACAAATAAAAAAAACAAATAAAAATTCTGTTTTTTCTTCCGGAGAAAATTTTCCAATTCTGGCATTCAGATTCCGTAATAAACTGCACAGACATTATTAAAATACTTACACTATTTAGGTCCCCATACAATGCTTTAAGACTGCAGAAACTGAACCATGCATCTAATTTGATACCCTGTACTAATGTTTAGGGACAGCAGGAAAATGTTTCTTTCCTAGACATTTCAGTTGTTGTAATTCTGCAAGTCAGACCAACCCAATAGTGAATAGCTTCATCAAGGTGACTCGTGCAGGCACATCAGCTCATCTACATGGGGAGTTATTCCAGTTCAGTTTTTTCTGATTAAATCTGCTGTGGGTGTTATTGAAACAGAAATATATGTTCTGTTGTAAAACCTGTATTAAAACATTTTCCTCTTTTGTTAATTGCAATCTTTAATGGCTGTGTATATTTTCTACAGAGATAAAAAATAAATATTACTTCAGGTGTATTTTTGCTGTATTATATATTTTCCACATATCTTGCTGCTTTCCTTTAAAAAGTAAAGACTATTTGAAGCACATTACAAGCTGTATTGCCTACAGACTTCTCAGGTATGCTTTATGGCAAGCCAAGATGACTTCACAATGGCATTCCTGCAATTTCAGCATCTGTTAAACAAAGGCACGACTATTTTCCTCCAGCTGTTCTCTTTGATATTTAATTATCCTAAGCTGGTCTGTGGAAACACAGGCCGACGGGTACAGACCACTTTGTGAGAAGTAAAGAGAAAAGGACCATTTCTAGTCTAGTGTATCTTATGTGAAAAGTGAGAAGCCTTGTCTTTCAGCACAAGTCTAGAATTTGGAAAGGAACAATCTGAATACTTGCAGTATTTAACATGAATATGTTTTTACACAATGACTCCCTGTAAAAGTCTGATTCTGAGTAGTCATAGATTTGAAGGCATTACATTACATATTATGTAATTTGGTGATGCATCCTTCTCTGCTTAAGAACTGGATTGTCTTGATTTGTTGCAGGAAACAAATAAAAAACTACAAGAATTAAATAACTTGAACTTTTAGAAGACATTAAGAATTTTCTTCATCAGTAATCTCATTTTAATCAATAAAATTAAGAATCTGATTGTTTCTATGTGGTACCTCCACGTTTAAAGGATGAAGATACATTTTAGGTTTGTCTTTGCAATTTTTTTCAAAACAAACCTGCTTCTGTGTTATAAACTTGCATTAAAATGCACTTACATGTTCAAACACTTTGTATTTTACAGCCTAGATATACTCGTTTTAAAATTATATATAAATCAAGACAACTTTGCTATAGAAAAAGTTAAACAAAGTTGCTCTTTGCTGTCATTTTAAAAAAGAGGAACTCGTATTTCTAGGATGTGAAATATGAATATTTCACAAAAGACAAATAACCATGTGTTCTTAAGATACATATGATTCCTGCCTAAGATTATGCATATGTACAATTCTGCTGTAATAAATAAGAATAAAAACTGAAAGACCGTGTAACTTCTGCAGTTCTCTATATTAGGGCTTGAAAGATACCTACTCTTAAATCCCTCCTTATGTCTTCAGATTTCTGCTTGCTCATTCTACTCTGCACTTTTCTTACAAGATACAACATAAAGAAGAATGGTAGATAAGAATTTTCAAGTTTAAATAAAGCTAAACGTAAAGTTTTCAGAAATGAAATCAGTTTTATTTGTTAAAATAGTTGTACTGTGTACAAAAGAAAATACTATGAGTTACAATACTTCAGGCATAGAATATGGGGGGGTTTTGCTTCCACTGGAAGAGCAGTATTTTAGAAATAAAGAATCATTAGAATCAGACATTGATAGTAGTATTAATATAATAATATAATAATAAATACTTCACATTCATATAATCTGAATTTATAATAACCCAGGTATTTCAACATTAACTAATACATCTTGATCTGTCCCAAACATGTAGGTAGAAGAGTCTTCTGTAGCTTATAGAAGAAATGTATGGTTCATGGTGAGGGTTATATCAACCCTGAGGTATTTCCCCTTGTCCAATTTCACAACTGCAAGCTAGCAGAACTCCAGGAGGATGGTGAGCAGGCAAGTGACTGAAAACACTGTTTGCTGTAATCTTAACCCATTAGAATACAGACTGATAATTTCCTCCTTTTCCGATGTCAGTTCTTAAAAAAATCAAGAAAATTAAATGGTTAATCAGTAAATATGTAAATTTGAAAACATAAGGATTTTCAACATACTTGAAAAGTCCTCTGACATCTCACAGGTACTTAAGTTAAAGGTATCAGCTGTTAAAGCCAATCAAAGGGACTATTCTCAGGGGAGAGATGTAAATAGATGTCCCATCAATGATCGTTTGAGGGGCAACTGATAGCACTTATCAGCTCTTGCAGGCATTAATCTCCGAATAATCAAAAGTAAATACCAAGCAAAAGCAAGAGGAAGAACTTCACAAGAGGTAAGCACTCAAGCCTGAATGTCGGCTTTTAACCCTTCCTTCAACAAGGGACTTCGCTTTTAGCAAAAGCAGAAAAGCCATACCCTCGTGTGCGTGAAAGCCACTGAGTCCCTGCTCAGAGGATCCTCCACTGAGACCTTTATTGTATTCCTTAAGCTGAGCTCAGTAGCAGTAAGCAGTTGACTGCTTTTACAGAGCACGGGAAGCCTATTATGTCTTTTGCTCCTGTAATGAGGAACAATAGGGCTGATTCAAAGGTGAATATGTTAAGAGTTTAATGAGCAAGCTGTGTGCCACATATAAGTGCTCAATACAGAAAACCTCAAGGAAAAAGTGGTTCTGCTGGTAGATGGCAAATTTAAATTTTTTTTTTTTTTTGTCTAGGGTTGCAAAGATAGGAATGTCACTTTTCTAATATTTTGATTTACATCTGAGTTGGTGCTACGACTCAGGAGTCACAGCTTCAGGGCACTCAGGTAGGAATCTGGTCAGGAAACAAGAGCCTGCTTGGGGTGCAAATGAATCTTGAAACTCTTAAGGTCTATTGTTTTCTTGCCCTGCCCAGTGATGTTGGCACAACTGAAGGAAAGCATAAGATGGGATTGAGATATTATGGGTGGCAAGGGAAAGGATATTTTGCACTGATTTTGCCACTGAAGAGAAAATATTATTAAATCCTTATTACTGATCTCAAAAGTATTGAAAACAGTCTGGATCAGTCAGTTGTCCATGGAAAATAATACCAGTAAAGTAATTCTTTAAGTCTTTATCCTAGTTGATACACAATTTTCAAATATATTCAACCATTTATTCAGGGAATTTCACAGGCTGATATAGAAAGACTTGAATTAAACTGATATGGTGCTTTTGAGGAGACTAGATAGCACTGCTTTACAGTGATCAGCGTAATGGCTACATATTCTTTTATGTGGAGTGTGCTCAGTCTTATAACTCATATAAGAATATTCTGAAGATTGAGATATAGATCTTAAAATAAGATTCAGGTTAGTTTTGTGTCATTCATGTATTATGATTGATGATTCTATACGTTAAGTAGCTTAAGTTAGTTTTCAGTACTTTTTTCTCTTTATCTGAGAAACATTTGTATGCTTGGATTTAGTTCAATTGTAGAAATTGTTCTGGTTAAGTGGGAAGTCACAGACATGTACAGGTTTTGAAGAACAGAGAAGTATTTAACCTCTGTAGTTTTCAACTGGAGTGGTGGAAAGTTTTCTACTGCACAGAATTATAAAGATCTGAAAGTGTCTTATGTGATGTGCTACAGAATCAAGATCAGTGGTTTTTACTGTCTCACCAATGCATTCCCTGAGGCAAAGCAACCCCCTGTAGAAGTCTAGTGCACATACAGCATCCTCTGAGTACCGCACCACTGCAGAAGGCAATTCTGCCACCCACAGGATAGGAATGTTTGATTTAAGGCCATTTCTTACCGCAGTTACTGTGCATTATTTCTGAGAGACAGTTCAGAGTACCATAGCCACACCGACAAAGCCAGCAGCCCTTCAGCACCCAGACGCCGTGGGCAATGCTGCCGCAGTTGCTGTCAATGACAAGGGAGACATTTGGTACAGCCCTGACCCCACCACGCAATATAACCATCCAGACCACCTCACTCCTTTCCTCTGATTTTGGTCTGTTTTGTTTTTTACCTTAGCCGCTCGTCATGTTCGCAGTATCTGCCAATGAAGTGCTTTTGGCAGGCACAGAAAGTCCCCAGGATACAAGTCCCTCCATTTTGGCAGCAGTGTCTGTTCAGTTTTTTACCTGCAAGACAATATTACAGAGGTTAGCAAGCATCTCAGGGGCTCTGAACCTCACCTTTTCCTCACTTGTTCACTTAGATCTCTCCAGTTCTCAAAATCTCTTAAGGATATCTACTTTTATTGTCTTTAGAGACAATAAAATTATATGCCTGTTAGGAGTGTTTGTTCAGCTAAACCCAGTTTGTTTAGTTAAGGATTAGGAACAAGCTACCAGGGATTACAGGATGGTGAAGAAGCAACGCCTGGCAAATCCTGTAGCAGCAGCGTGTGTTTAAGTGAAATATTTCACTTTGACAGACGCAGGTTTCAATCACACTAAGAAATGGGGCATTTTTGCTGGGAAATGATGCTTATATTTGAATAAAGAGGTTTTGTTATTGGGAAGTTACTTGGTTTTGAGGGGAGTGGAATGCTCCCTTAAGCCTTTCTCAGATCCTGGGATTGAACACCAATTTAAAACTTTATATGTGTGGGAGGAAACAGAATATTTTTTTTTCTGTTAGTACTGTTGCTTTCAGGCAGCTCAAACATTTTTTATAAAATTAACATTTTTTTGGTCATGAAATGCGGTGAATTTTAAAGAATTAACAGAATGTTACAAAATTTCACAGATGCTTTTGTAAACACAAGGGGCCAAACCCTTCCTCATTCTTAGTATCCTCCCTTGTATTTCCTTACACATTTTGCAATTGAGAGATCTTCAGTTCTACCTTAAATTTTTATCACCATTTACTAAGTGGCCACGGGTATAATTTAAATGCGTGGCCACAGAAAACCAACAGGCTGGAATCTTCCAGGACAACAGTTAAAGCATTACTATATTATATTTTTTAAAAGCAATTTTATGTCTTTGTTTACATAAATAATGTTACCTACTCTCTGTAATTCCAGTGAAGGGTACGAATGACCTGGAACTCTGTTGCTTTCTACTTTCATAACTCTGATTCATGTCACTGAGAGCATTTATAAAGGTCCCTTCGTTCTTGGGCTGCTGCTTTTGTGCTGTGGTGTTGAGAATTTTCACATCTTCTTTACGTTCTTCTTTTTCAGGGCCTTGATAAGAAGTGCAAATATGGAAGGGAAGGACAGTTTGTAATGAAGAAATGCACACTGTAAATGTAGAAGAGAAACACGGCGGGGAGGGGAGAAACACGAAATGTCCCTTACCTTTTTCTAAGTGAACAGCCTGCCAGACCAGAGTCACAGTGAAAAGAATTCTGGAAAAAAGGAAAAAAAAAAAAAAAAAAAGAGAAAAAGAAGAACAAAAAAAGAAAAATAAGAAAAGAAAAAAAAAAATCTGAAATAAATTTGTGTTAATAAGACACAAACAGTAAAACGGATGGTGAGCGTGTGAACTTTTAAAAGAAATAAGTATCCCTGGCTAGAGAAAGTCCCCGGCATCTCAGGCAAACTTACCTAATTTGATTTCCCCAGTACATTTTCCTGCAGCCTGGAATACCCGTGAGGTCCTGCGGGAGAGCTGGAGCAGAAGGAAGATGTCCAGAGCCCTTGGCTGCGGGCTGTTGCATGCGGCGGTCCTCACACCGCAGGCACCGACGGACAGAGACGGCAGGGCTGACCGAAGTGTCCTCTTGCTGTCCCGCTTACAGCAAGGCTCGGTCCCCAGCCCCACCGCTGGCTGAGCCCCGGCCGGGCGCCAGGAACATCCCTCCGGGCTGGGACTGCCTGGCCAGCCCCCGATTTACACGCAGTGCCGAAGGGTGGAGCGAGGTGGGGGCACCCACGGCTGGGGGGGACACTGAAGGGCCCATGAGCACAACAAAAAGCCCAGGGCAGGAAGATCTCAGCTCCAGGATATTTCTCAACACAGAAGATTTTGTACTACATAGGAAAAACAAACAAACAAACAAACAAACAAACAAACAAACCGACAGACAGACAGACATTGTTCTGCAGAACTGCAATAGGTATATAATAAACTGGAGCAGGTATATATAATGGAGGTTAAAAAGCCTCAGCTCTACCTACATGCCTTGTCTCTGCCAGGGTTTTCTGCCAGGGGTCTGCTTTATGAGATTGTACCACTTTGCAGCAGAGATCCTTAAAACCTGCTTTAGAGATTTCTACTAAAAATACTAGAAAAAGCAGCAGAAGGTTCTCTAGAGAGGATTGTTGTCTCCCCAGAGCTGTAAATAACCTTTTGAAACATTTTCTGAAAATTTTTACTGTTAGTAAAATTAGGCCCATTAGTGAGTATTCCTAGTCTGAGTTTATGCAGTATCAGCACATACTTACATATAATTTACCAAGTACTGAAATGGGCTAGGACCACTCACATGGCTTTACTATGGCTCAGTATCATTAGCAAAAGGACCTGCAGCTGGTCAGTGCTAGAAAAGCAGCTCTGGGCAGTCTTTTCTCATCTCAGTCCCACGTTTTGTACCACTGTGTGCACATAGCCTTTACTTAAGTTGTGGCAGGAAACTGCAGCAATACAGCTTGTTTTGTTTTGGAGGGACATGTAAAAGAAGGATGTTTTCACTGTGTCACTGCAAACCAAGCTAGTACAAGTTTCACCTTGGCTAGATACACGATCACAACACAAGTATGGGGCAGACCCTCACTGAAGAAATGACTGCACTGACTAAAGACATTATGATTCCTTGTTTGTAAGTCCCTGTGGCTGTCACCTGTCAGATTTGCCCCATGTGAACTAATGGTTTGGAAGCTGTGATCACTTCTCATCCAATTTGGTACAAAGGCTGGCTTAATTTGCAAAGAGAGCTGTCCTAATTAAAGTCAACCCTCTTGGCACTAAAGCAGATGGAGAGTGTTTTGAAGACATCTTCTCTTACACAACTGCACACAGCATGGGTAAGAAGCAAAAGCAGTTGGAAACCATTGTGAAGTTAGAAAACCATGGCCTAATTGTTATAGTGGAAACACTGGGAAAAGTCATACCACTGGAGCACTGCAATCAAGAGCGACAAGCTATTCAGAAGCTCTCTATCTCCAAGTTGGAGACACCTGGATTTGATGGATGGACAGTTCGATGGATAAGGAATTGTCTGGCTGGCTGGCTGCAGCCAGAGAGTTGTGGTCAGTGGCTCTGTGTTGAGGTGGAGGCCGGTGATGAGTGATGTCCCTCAGGCTCTGTTTTGGGACCACTGCTCTGCAGTGTCTTCCTCAGTGACACAGTGGGATTGAGCTCACCCTCAGCAAGTTTGCAGGTGACACAAATCTGAGCAGTGCAGTTGACACAACAGAAGGACGGGATGCCATCCAAAGGGACCTGGACAAGCTTGAGAACTGGGTCCATGAGAACCTTATGAACTTCAGCAAGTCCAAGTGCAAGGTGCTGCACCTGGGCTGGGGCAATCCCAGACATGAGGACACACTGGCAGAAGAACCTATTGAGACCACCCTTGTGGAGTTGGGGATTCTAGTGGATAAAAGCTGGACATGGTCCAACATTGTGTGCTTGCATACCAGAAAGCCAAATGTCTCCTGGGCTGCATCAAAAATTATGTGTACAGCAGGATGAGGGAGGTGATTCTGCCCCTCTCCTCTGCCCTTCTGAGACGCCCCCGGAACACTGCATCCAGCTCTGGGGTCCCCAGCATAGGAGGGATGTGGACCTCATGGAGTGGCTCCAGAGGAGGCCACGAGATGTTCCCGAGGGATGGAGCACCTCTCCTATGAAGACAGGCAGAGGGATTTGGGGCAGTTCAGCCTGGAGAAGAGAAGGCTCTGGGAAAACCTTGTTGTGATCTTGCAGTACCTTAAGGAAACTTGTAAAAAGGAGGATGAGGACCTTTTTATATGGTTAGATAGTGACAGGACAAGGGGCAATGGTTTCAAACTGAAAAAGGGTAGGTTTAGTTTAGATATTAGGAAGAATTCTTTACTGTGAGGTTGCTGAGGTTGGCCAGAGAAGCTGTGGATTATCTATCCCTGACAGTGTTCAAGGATAGACTTGATGAGGCCCTTAGTAATCTGGTCTAGTGGAAGGTGTCCCTGACCATGGCAGGGGGGTTGGAACCTGATGATCTTTGGGGTCCCTTCCAGCTCCAACACAATCTATGATTCTATGATGACATGCTCTTTCATGTCTCCTGTGGCAACACTGGTGTTCAACGGGAGGACAGAAGTGCATTGCCGAAGATTTGAAATGGCTGTTTCCACAGCGATTGCTTGCAGGGAGTGCTCTGCAGGGCTACACAAATCTTAGGGGATAAGGCATTCCCAGCACTGCTACAATTATTGGCTCCAGCTGTTTTAAGTTCCACCATTTCTTGTCGATACAGGCTAACCCTTTAGCTTCATGGCACCTTGTTTCATGGCATGTTTTATGTTTGTTTCTAACTTAAACTGATTTAGATGAAGCTATATTCTTGTTCCAGACTTGTATTGAAGTACCATGCCTTTTAGAATTGAGAGTCTATGATGTACATTTGTGTGCAGTCCAGCTAAATCAGCACCAGAACTTTTATCCTAACCCTTGTGGGAAAGATGTTTCACAGAAAGTGTGTTATGATGAAAGTCACAACATGTTAATTTAGGAAGGGGTTTTGGTTTTCCTATCTTAAATAACAAGAACTTTGAAGAGACAGATTACTCTCACCATTATGCTGTCTGCCTCTACCTGCTGTGATTGACAAGGAGTTCTAAACTAAACTTGTTAAAGGTTAGGTGCTTGCTTAAAACCTATCACATTTTAAAATACAGCCATAACAAGAGAGTGTTCTGAATTGGGACTATAAAATATTTCACACAAATAAAAGAGATGTCATTTTTGTGTGTATTCAGAAACAGTATTATCCACATTTGAAAGTGTTTTCTTTTGGAGAATACTTAGAATTCACGCAACTCTTGTTTTCATTTGAGTTCTCTAACTGTATAATAGGGCTAGTAATTTGAGCTTAAAAGAAGAGGTGTAGTTACATTTTTTCTAGGGTTTTTTTGCTCATATATTAAGAAAAAAGAATTAATTTTCTGTTAGGTCTAACTGTTAGTATCACTTTAAGTTACAATATTCAGATGCTGAAATGCTGTCATTTACTATTTAGCATGTTGTTTTTCCACTTTGTATAGATGGAAGGCAAAAAAACCCAGAAACAGAGATAAGTAAACACAGAAACATCACACAGTGGTTTTTTCAACTAAATTCAGTGTCAATGTAGTTCTCTTGGAGAATTTTCTTGGGTACTAAATTCCCAAGAATTTTACTAAATTCTCTGTGCTGGAGGTAACTTTCAAAATGCAACTGCTGGTGAAGAAATATTGATCAATTTTCACACCCTGTGCCATTTGCTTAAGATCAGAAGTCATTCCTGTAACTGCGAGAGCTAACAACCTGGGAGAACTGTAAAGCAGTTGGTAAACATTTCTTGCTTTTGATACCTTGTTTCTTCCTTCTCCCTATAGCCTCACCATCAAGGCACGCATAGGAATGGGAACAGAGAAAATTGCTCAGAAGCTGCTGTTGCCTGACTGCTCCAGAGGTGAGATTGGCGTGACACTGCAGAAAAGTGCTGCTGTTTGTTGTTGACAGAATCTGCCAGAAAGTGATTGCTTCTGCCCAGGGATTTGTGAGGAGCGGCAGTAAGGGTAGACGAACTCCTTTTATCAGCTTCAAGTAAGATAAGAGTGGAGCCAACCAAAGCGCTGGTCCTGAGCATTTCAATCAAGCCCTGCGTACACAGAAGATGACTAACCATTAATTAGGGATGTTCAGCACAGTTAGTTCTGACAACAGATCAGGTAGCCTGTATGGGTAAGTATGGTAGGAAAATGTGGTGCTACTTTACTGGTGCACGAAATTCCTCTTGTGCTCGTGCCAGGAACTGTGGGTCTGTGGCCTGCATCTTCTGGCACTCTCCCAAAATGCAAGTGAATCCTTACACTGAGAGTTGAAGTGTGGACAATACATGCTGGGTGTTGGTATATTAGTGTTTCATAACATCTGTAGTGCTCTGTATTTGTGGAAGTTTCAGGACTGGAGACAGCATTGGAACAATCAGAAGCAAGAATGAAGAAAATGTGAGTGTCTCTGGTTTCCTGGGAGCACTTCTGAAAGCCCGCTCCAGGTCTGCTCAGCTCTGGTCAGTGAAGTCAAAATATCTGCTGACTAGATATCTTTAGATTCCAGAATTGCAGCTTTGGGTTAGGACTAGATCTCTAACCAGACTGGGCAATGTTAAACCAGCTATGCAGAATATTATTGAAAATAATGAGAAACAATTGGCCTCCATGAACATTTATTGAAATCTTGGAATTATAAACTTTTGTGAAGAAAAACTCTCAGTCAGGGTGACGTACAGTTCTCAGAGGAACGTGCAGACCCTAGACAATCTAGACTAGCATGTCTCAGAGTATGTTTAACTCATTAAATGTTAAGAATAGTGGATGGAATCACCTAATACTAGTCAGCCTGAGAGTTATTTGTTTATTTTTTGTGGTCTTTGGCTTGCTACTAAGGCTTCTGGCATCTACCCAAGTGTTCTTTCTTTCTAAAAGCTGTGTAAAACTTCAACACAGTTGAACTGAATGATTTTTACAGTATCAGAGAACCTTCTCAAGAGATGCTGCTCAAACCAGCTCCTGTAACTGTCAGGAATTTCCTAGAGGATCATGTAGAGGTTGCTGTTGTTGCCTCTGCATTCTGTGTATGCATACACAGTGAGAATTAACAGTATAAATTACCGAACAGCTTTTTTTCACTGCATGTTAAGAATGGCTTACATTGGCTGAATTGGAATTGGCCACTAATTGACTTGAGAAAGTAATATGCAGGAAAGTTAGATAATCCATATTGTGACTGGCACCACTTAACTAATGCCACAGATCCATGATGAACTTAATCAGGATAAATGGCTGCTGCTCCTAAAAGGGTGAGTCCCACTTTGTCTTACACCATGGGTTGTTTGTACTGCCTCCCTCATGCCATCATTGCTGTTTGTGCAGCCATGAATGAGCTGAAGTAGGGAGTTTATCTGAATGAAAACTCAGCTTTGGTTAAAAATAAAGTTAATTTTCTGCTGGATTATTTCCCTGATGTGGTTTGCCAGATGAACACTAGGACTGGCAGAAACAGAAGGCAGGGAGAAGCAGCCATGGCTGTGTGATAAGGAGCCCCTTTCTGTAGCAGAGCTGATTTATTACAGATTAAATTGACTGTGGAATGTGTAAATAGATTTCAGTTCTATATTTAAATTGTTCTTCCCTTCCCTAGGAAAAAAACCATAGGTAGTATATCCACTGACATGATACTGCCTTCAATGCTCTCATCCTATTAGCATTGTATACAGAAGAGTAGAGGAGTCATCCCACATCTCTCTGACAACATATGGATGAAGTTTAGGACAAATGAGATGGGAGCATTATTACCAAATGAAAGGAAACATCTACAGCACTCCCTTGGAAAGGGAACCGTATGCAGATGTCATACAAAGATGTAATGCACTCTCACAGACCGACACAAATTTATAGAATAAATCCCGTCTCATAACAGAGCATTATGTAGGTTTTCCTTCCTCTGAGACTAGTGGTTAGTCATTAATAAAATACAATAGGTTTTGTAAAGGTTTTGTAACGAAAATTAATGTAGTTAATGTCTTTTGTGTAGAGAAAATAATAGAAATAAAAAAGAAAATTTACCAATACACATGGGAAGTGATTAAGAAGATCCCAGTTATCCTTCTTTGAGAAGGTTCTTTGGCAAACAACACCTAGAGACTGGAAAATTGAGACTTTTTTACTTCTTCTTTTTCAAGTAAAAGTTTTAGTATTTTACTGAAGAAAAACTAAGTACTGAGGGAAAAGAAATTTTACACAATTATTTATTTTGAAATTTGAAAAGACAATGCTTTTAGCCACCATGGGCTCTGCAGTGACAGAAAGATTTTTTGTGGCGTTAGTAGTGCTGTGCTTTAATTTCTGTCTGAATACACTTCTTTTCCATAGGCTGTCTGGTGTGTACCTCTGTCTTGTTCAGCATTCAGGAAGTTGTCTCAACATTTCGGTTTAAGAGCGAGCTCTTTTTTTCTGCATAAAACTTACAAGTCTTGTGGTGTCTTATTATGGGGCCATGTGGGGATACAGTATTAGTGCAATCATGCACTTAAGCTATATTTCTCCTGCAAAATTACCTGAAAATCTATCTTTACCATACACAAAACACAATTGATTGTGTTTAATGGCATATTTTGACCTGGCTCTACAGTCTTGTTTGGTGCTGTCAGCTGAAACTAGAGTGAAATTTTTACCCAGTGCAGTGATTCACCCTAGCAGTAAAGACAGAAGCAATTCAAAGGTTGAATAGTTGTCAGTTGTTTCCCCCACTGTTTTCACTTGAAAGTATTTCAGTGTGGCTTAGCCTGCTGTTAACAGTGCTGCAGAAGGATATGACCCCAGAAAGCTTTCTGGGTTTATGTGGCAAGATACAAACTATGAATTTCATAGCAGCCTTGAAGGAATCCCTGAGGAAGTAGTGATCCCACAGCCTAATTTAGGGATGGAGATGCATATCCCAGGCAGCCATGAATGGAAATCCATGCATAGATCTTGCATTTGATCTTCAAGCTAGCCAAATATGCTGGCATTTCTTTAAGATGAAGCTACACATTAAAGCTGAGACAATGTTAGAAAGCTAATTCCTTAGTCAAGCATACACTGAGATTTGCATTGGCATTAGTGGCATTTAACCTCTTATGGAGATGAATCAATTTGTTTACCTGGAATAAACCTGTCTTTTTTTTTTTTTNGAAGAAACTGTTTTTTTTTTTTTTTTTTTTTTTTTTTTCTGAGCTAGATTTTTGGCTTATGAATTGAGGTATCTCAGCAAGAAGTCCAGTGAGGGAAAGGGAGAGTGAGGGATTTTGTGGCTGAGAGACAGACATTGAAGGAAGGAGATGGGCAGGACACCTTTTCAGGTGTTATGAGCTATCAAATTATGCTAAACAATCCTCATTGTCTTGCTTCATTCTTATTTTTCCCCCTTACTTGAATTCAAATCCAAAGTAGAAAAGAGCTTGTGTGCATATGTGTACAAAAGCCTCCTTGCACAATCGGGTATTGCTGATGTGATATTTGTAAGGAATGGGTGCAACACATCTTGGATTTAGCTGTGTAGGGATAGCTGGCAAAAAAGAGAGATTCAGCAGTTATTTTAATCTGTGGTAATAGCACCTAAATGTTAGTATCAATTCTAATAGAAACAAACCACTATATCATAATCTGTAGTGCTGTCAGCAGGCCAGCCCTTCCTTTTGTCTTCAGTTTATTGCTACACTTGAGGGATCCTGCCTGTCCTTTGTGCCAGCCCTGGGTTCCAGCTTGGCCTTGGCCCCACAATCCAAAATGTGCTCTGTGTGCCACTGTTAGCAGACGGCTTGTGCTCGGAGTGAGAGGTGTGTGTTGAAGCTGAACCCTTCTGCCACTACAATGGCTTCATTTCTGCTCCAAACATGCTGGGGATCTGCAGGAATCGGGCTGGAGCTGTGGAGGTCAACATCTCTAAAAACCATTCATATGCACCAGATGCAGTACATATGTAATATGCTTGGGAAAACTGCAAAGCCAAATTTTAATATCTTCATCCAGGCATTTAGAACGGGTTGCCATATTGAAATGCAATTTTGCAAGTTTCTAGGCTGCCTGTGTTAGGGACAGTCTGTGAACTGCTTCTGAGAACAAAAAAAATCCCATGATAAAGAACAAACTGTAAACTCCATGAGTGAAATCTGAAATACAAGGGTTATTTTAAAGAACTAGATTACACATAAAGATCCAGAAGGAAATGAGCTCTCTCTCTTTCAGCAATGGTTGACTCCAGTGTGCTGGAAGGCTCTTTGCTGGCAGCGGGGTCAGTGTGGAGGAAAGCAAAAGGAAAGGTGGTATCTGTTCAGATAGAGTCATGCTCTTAAGCAGAGAGCACATCTCAACACAATGTTGACTTGAGGATTGGTCTTTGGCTTCACTTTTCCTTTTTGGTTTGGGAAGAATAATTACAGATTTAAAGAAAAGTGAATGGTGTAGTTTCATAATCTGCAAATTATAAAACTTACTCCTGTTTTTCAAGCCATATGGTGAGAAGAAATAGCTATGAGTGATGTAAATAATTATGACAAACTCTGCCTGATGACATTTGTTGGTTGAGAATGGATAGATGCACTGTGAAAACCCAATTTTCTAGCTACCCTTCAGGTTAGGAATGTAATACTGGCATGGCAGGCAGTCATTCTACCACAGAAACCAGTGGTTTTGGCATGAACATTATTAATATAATTCCCTGAGGACTGTAGGGTAGAAAAAGTCTGAGTCACTTAACATGGGTATATTGTGAGCAGTTACGATAATTATGTGATTGCTATAACATCAAACATTCTGAGGAGGTATTTCTTTAACCCAGGGATAGTAAATTAAGAGAAGTTTTTTTCTGGAACACAATTGTTCTTGATAATAAGGACTGTGAAGGGTACAAGATAGGATGCCAGCTGCAGTTTCACACTGTGATATACACATGTATATTAGTGCAATTTTTTTTCTCAGATAAGCTGATTTTTATGAGCTTTCTGACTTACTTCTTCTCTCATAGACTCTGTCTCCGTGGCTGTGCTGTCAGATCAATACAGTCATCATTCACAGCAGAGAAAAGATTAAAGTTTCCAATTACTTAATTTAAATTTGGTCCTTTTACAGACCAAGCATAGAGGGCAGCATCACAAAAAAATTGAATTGACATGACTGTATTTAGAGGGAATCTTCAAACATATGCTCAGCTTGTCGGAATATGGCACACCCGAATGTTTGAAGAAGAAAACAAGACTACTGGAAATATGGTGATTTTTCAGTTATGTTTACCTTAACCACCATTAGCGTTAAAAAAAAAAAAAAAAAAAATTGAGCTGGTTTAATAGATTACCACAATATCCTGAGTCTCCAAGAGACATAGAGTCCTGAAGTGAGAACTCAGTGTGTGTGCACTTTGATAATGTAGTTTTGTGTGTCTAAAGATGAAAAAGAAATAGCTGGGGAATTCTAGTGAGCAGTAAACTTTATCTCAGGCAATGACAGCGAGAAAATATCTGTGAATTTGGGATGACTTTACAATTTGAGTTGAGTATGTGCTTAACATTTATGGTGAAACTTGGCCTGGCTTAATTCATTTCCACTGGTGCATAATGGTTGCTCTGGGAACACTTATAAATTTCGTTTTAAAGTGAAAATCTACCGTCTTCTCTGTTAAATCTTCCTGTGTTTGCAGGGACACAGATTTCCAGGGGCTGTAGCACTTCATCATTTGGAAAACTGCCCTTCATTTCTACACATAAAAATTGACAAGACAAAAATGCTTTCTTCTCTTAGTAAATTGTGCTGATGTTTATCTAGTGATATAAAATCTCTTCCTTGGTCCTCTCTCTGGTTATGTGTGTATTTCTAACAGATTAAATCTGTTCAATGGAACAGATTCTGCTCTCAAGAATAAAGCCACAAACATTTGTGGGAGAGAAACAAAATCCCTGATGTAAGTGAAGGAATCATATCATCATGATACACCCTCTGAAATACGGAAGTGCTGTATTAGCTGGAGCTAATCTCACTGAAGCACCCCTGCCCACCAATCCCACAGTGATAAATCTGTACTTGCATGTATGTGTCTTATTTGTTGTTGTGAAAATTATGGCTGCCATCTATAAACTACTGCAAAACATCTGGCAAGAGAATTTGCAAATTAGATGCAGAGCTACATTAGTGAATATTTAGTCTAGCAATGCTTTCTGGGTCATTTTAGCACCCACATAATGATCTGATCCAATCTGGTCAAATATCCATATATGCCTGCCTGACCTCAAGTGATTACATCCTGATAATTTTTATGTGTCTTGTCTTCATTGTCACTGTATTCTGAGGGAGCTGCCTCCAGTTAGGCTTGTGTTTCCCCTAAAAATACCACAGCTGAGTACATAGATGTCTGCTGAGGTGAAGCCGCATTGCTATGTTAACTGTTTAGGCACTAGCTGGAGTTTTTCAGGGTGTGTGTTTGAATCCTGAGGATAGGCCATTCCTCTTCTTTAGCCCTGTGTTGAGGTTGGAGGCTAGTGTGTATCTTCCTGCACACACTAAGGATCAAAGTGAGTTGTTTTGCTTCATTTTAACCCCTTCTTACACTGACTGTGCAGGCGGATTGGTTGGTATTTATCACAGTGGCTGAAGGTTCATCAGGATGTCCCGATGTCAGCTTCTTACCAGTCAGTATAGTTTGCATTTTATGTTTCTGCTGGGCATTACCACCTTTCAATTTGTCTGCTTTCAGACAGGGCCTTGTCATTATCTAGGACCCTGTTGGAACAGAGGCAGCCAGCTGCTGACAAGTAAGAAAGTCTCTGCTCTATAAAGCTTATAGATCACTATGTGCTCAGAGTAACACCTAGCTTCATGGTTTTAGGTCAACAAGGGAGAACAGGGGAAATAAATAGCTACTTTTCTAAACAATGATCCACCTGATGATTCCTGATCTTCAATCAAACTTGAACTGAGTTCTCTCTATTCTCTCTCTCCCAAACTTGCCCCAGTGTTAACATTTTAATGTGGCGGTGTGTATCCCTCACCCCACTTATCCTGTCTGGGGTGTTCCAACATCACACAGGCTTGTGCATGGGAACTCACCAGCCACTCGTGTTGGTGAGTGTCCGTGCCTGCTGTCCCTCAGGCTGTGCAGAGGAGCATGGCCAAGCAAGGATGAGCAGAAGTTCTCAGCGTACAGATTTACTCTGTACAAAGTCAGTCCAGCTCTTCATTAGTGACTGACAGTTTTGCAGCAATAGGAGCTTTGGGGAAGCATCTATAACCCTCTGCAGATCAAAGGACCAGAACAATATCTCATTTTATACGAAACAGCTCTTTCAATGAGCCATGGCACCTCTGTTCCCTTATGTCCACTTTGTCACATTCCTGCTAACAAGAGACTTTCATATATATTTACACTAACAAGAAGAATGCCAAGCATACTCAAAAAGCAATTTGGGAGATTTGGTTTTACAGGGTTCGCCTTTACAGACTGAATATCTCCCTTCTCCTCCAGCTGTGAAAAGACTCTGTGCATAAGCTGCCATGTCAGGAAATCTCAGTCTAGCAACTCCTAATACTGGGTGGCAATATCAGACAAAAAGTGCTGTCTGATGAAGAAATTACACTTAAAAAAAAAAAAAAAAAAAAGACAAATCACGGGGACTATGGGATTACTTTAGTGGTGCATAGAAAGAAAATGGTAAATAATACACATTCCAAGGTGACAAAACCTGTAGTCTGTATAGAGTACTGCTACAGACACTAGATATAGCTCATTTGTCTGTTTTAGGTGAGTGATGCTTGGTGCTCAGACCGCATAAGGCAGTGCTATTGGGGGTGGCATGAATGCTGCAGGCTTGCTTTTGCCACAGGATTCCAGTGTGCTTCAATGCAGTTCTGAGAAGCTAGGTTTCCTGATGTGATGTTATCATGGTACAAGAAGGATTAAATGTGAGCTTTAAGTTGCCTGTAAAGGAGTGATCAACCTGAGCATGAAAAGACTCCAGCCCAGAGATCAGTGAAACTGTGAGCAAGAACCTCCTGGCTTCTACTCAACTTTAAGTCTTGTAGATAATGACTTGTCTGTGAATTTTTTACCAAAAAGAGGGAGGTAGATGCATAAAAGATTTTGCAACAGTTTATTTTTCAGTCTGATCACTTTCTCCCACCTGGTTTACAACATAGCTTCCCAAACTCTTGAGTAGCCTCAGAGGAATGTGAAGCATGCTATGGAGATTGGAAGAAGAAGAGGAAATGGGAATATTGTTAGTTGTTATTGCTCCTCAAAAGGAAAATGAATCTCTAGTAGGGAGTAAAAAAAAATAAGAAAAATCACAACCAAATTGAAAACAGTCGTTTGTCAAAAATTCAAATGAAGGGTTAGTTTTGGTTTTTTATAACTAGGGTTCTACTGTCAATATAGCTTATTCTGTATTTTCGTTCTGTCAGAAGTTATTTCCATTCCCAAGTGTCCATTTAGCAAAAAGAAGACTCTTCCCTCTTTGGAGAGAAAATGAAAAAAAAAAAAAAAATCCTCTGTGTTTATGCCAGCCTGAATTTCTGGGTTTGCATAGAGGTAGCTTCAGGCAACCATGCCACGAGTCTGACAACAAGCATGCAGCCTGTAACTATGGTTGTTTGGAAATGTGACAAATTGGAGAGGGCCTGATTTCTAAATGAGATGCTGTGGAAATGTATTGTTTTGACAGACTATTGTTCAGGAAGAGGGACTCACCTTCAAAAAAAAAGGAAAATAACTTGACAGTTGAAGCCCTCAGCTGGGATTTGTGAGACCTAGGTTTGAATTCCTACTTTTTCTGATTTCACCTAAGGAATAGACTCAGACTTTCCTAAAATCTAGTTTCAGTGACCTATCTAAAAGATTATCAGCTATTTCAAAACCTGTCTCTGTTCATCTGATTGTCTTCCTCTTTTTTTTTTTTAATATTCTTTTTCCAATTTTTTAATAATAATAGTAAAAAAAATGAAAGTAAATCCTTGGCTTTGTCCTGGTGCAAGACAGGAATATATTTTACATCTCAACATTTGCAGGACAGGGAATCAATTCTCTGCCCAGCTATGTCTGGAACATAATTATGGCCATTTTAATATCCTTAACTTTAATTCTTTTTATTGATCCTGTTATTGACCTGTGTCTGCTTGTTATTGTGTAAATACTGGCAAAGAAACAGGAAAAAAATAATAGTTACCAGGTGGCATCAATTAATTTTTAAAATTTTCTGAATGAAGAAGGAAAGAATGTTTTTGCAGTGACAGTCCAAATCCCTCCTGTTCTCTTCAGTGTAATCTTCAGTCCTCAGTGTAAACTCTCCATTCCCCAGTGTAATCTTACCCTTTATTAGTTGCAAGTATGTTCTAACTCTCTACTCTCAGACTCACATTGGTGGCAAAAAAGTCTGCCATGGCCTAAAGAGTGAGAATTGGGGACATCATAAAGCAAAACATAAGTTCCATGTCCATTTTGAAATCATAAGATAGGAAAAAAAGACAGTGAAGGACACTGCACTGACTGGAATGATTTCCATAGAGAGTTTGGGTTTGCTTTTCAAGTATCACAACAGAATTAACTGTTTTGCTGAATGGCTACAGGAATCTGGGGTAGAAAGGAGATAGGATACCCTCACTCCAGCTGTGGGTTTACACCTGATATAAGTTCTTGGCTGCATCTGGGCCATTCCTAAACTTCTTCATTTCAGATGTCAGAGCATGTCTTACATCCAGGGCATACATACCACGGTCCTTGGATTCAATCTGTTTAAGTATGCTTTGTGCATAATTAAGTGGGTTAAGTATAGATTGTCTTTGTCAAGCAACTCGGCAGATTGTTTCTCTTGCATGGTCAACGTGAGAAAAAAAATTCTATGCCCATGTATGCAGTCATACAGACATTTGCTTGGCAGAAATGCAGAGCTTTTTTCCTGAGTTAGTCAAAGCCAGCTCTTCCCACAGAAACTAACTGCAACGAAACTGTTGGTTTTGACCAGGATTACTTCTTACTCATTTTATTCTAGTAGAATTACCTCATGTAGGCAAAAGGTATTATCTCTTTAATAACTAACAGGTCAACCTGCTTGTTTTCGTGGTGGAAGCGAATAGCTTTGATACAAGCAGTGTGTTGCAATTACAAATGAATCAAACAAAGGAAGGCCAGATGATATGCAGGGAAAAATCTTCGGAAGGGGTCTTTTTTGTTGCTCTGACCTTTTGTTGCTGCTGCCAGCACTTTCCTCTGATTCCCAGGTGCAGACGTGGGAAGGTGGGGGCAGCAAGGTGTAGTGCAACACAGCAGCAAAGGACGTGCACTTGTGTCACGCACTTGGTGTGCATGAAGAAGATGGCCAGGATTGTGCCCTCTGCATCTGGCCTGGGACTTGTGCTAGGCAGTGTTCCTGGGGAAGGCCAAGGGTGATGCCTCAGCTGTGGGTGCTGGGACAGTCACAGGACACAGCTCCAACCTGTGTCTGTAGTCAGCACAGGTCAGGTCTTTACTCACTGTACCAGGCAGGACACGACAAACTGTAAAAAACAACAACAACAAAAGGTTCTGAACATTTGTGGGTCAGAAATGTGGTTTTTCTGAAACATGTGACAAAGTATAGGGTAAAATAACAACGAAAACCAACAGAAGCCAACAGAGGAAACAAGGGATTATGTTTGGTTGGAAGTCTAGGAAAAAAAAGGCTAAAAGCAAAGCCTACAGGTGATGAGATGAAACCTAATCTGCTTGCCTCTCAGCAGGACATTTGGACTAGAATGTAATCTCTGTTAATGTTATATTACTTTCCAAGGATGGTATTTTAAAATTAACTCTTGTTAATGATTTTATTTATTTTGCAGCCACCAGCTTCTTTGCTCCCATCATGAAAGATTTGTGAGTTGTGCAGTTTAGTGTTCATGCACATTTGCTGTCTTAGTTTTTCATTATGGACAGTAAAAAGAGAGTTTTGAAGTCCAGATTCAGCTCACTTTTGCATTTAAATATTTGGAAAAGAGAAGAAAAAGGGCTTTCTTGAGGTTAGCATTTTTGGTTTTACAGTTTTTTTGCTTTGAAATTGTTGTTTGGACAAAGCAAAAGATGAAAAATATCATGAGAAGAGGGGTAACTAGAAAATTTAAATATCTTCTTAGAAATTTGAAAAGGTTGAGTTTGAGAGCATTCATGCAACTTTACTTTCACAGTGTGTAGATTACTTATATGTGCCCAGGGATATTTTGAGCCTGGTCTGTCCTGCCAGACTTTACCCATAGAAGTTGTGTTTTATAGTAATAATCTTCACACTCAGTTTAAAACCCTGGATTCAGCAGGTTGTCTGGTTCTCCACCCATGCAGCTCAATACAGGCAATGACATATACAGCACCTTGCTCTAAGCAAAGGTTCCCCTGAAAGTGGGAACACCAAAAACTTCAGGGCTGATTAATAGTATCTTCTGTTCCTAAATGAGTTCAAATTAAATAGACATAAAATGCACATTGCCTTGGATAACCTAGTATATTTTGTGAGGTACAGGCAGGGTCACATGAAAATATTATCTTATGGAATTGAAAATGTATCTTTTTTTTTTTTTTTTCATCAGAGGGCAGTGGACTTCATATTCACTGGATAATCAGAACAAGTATCTGTTCAATTACTGTGAAAGAGCTACCATGTGAATACTTATTTCATGGCTTTCAGAACTCTGACATCTTGGTGTGGGAAATTACTGCCCAAAATGTAACCACAGTGAGTATAAAATGTGTGGGACATGCTGACCAATCTGTGTGAGGAGTGGAAAGTATAGGGAATAGAAATACCCTATATCACACACAGGTAAAGGGAAATGGATTTGAGGGTGTGCATATCCAGGATTTCCATACCTCATGGAATCATGTCAATGCTACTGCTTCAGCTGAGGTAATTACTAAGTATTCAACAAAAAGCCCAACGGCTGTGACATCAGTTTATCCCTTCACAGGCAAAGGTTGTGCATGAATATCTCTTGTAGCCAGTATCCCCTCAGCAGATCACCTGTTGGGGCTACCAAGACACCTTCTGCTAGAGCCAGAGCTGCTGCCCTGCTCAGTGACATGTTTAGGATTTCCTTGGTGCAGAAAAGACTTGAATGAATTTCTGTTAAATGCTTGTGTAAATAAAATTCTGTGCTAACAATGCAAAAAATCACTGGGCTGGAAGAAGTAGCAGCTACAGTAACATTATTTAAAGCTGCAGAAAAACAAAATATCTGTTTTCAAATATTTTTCTGGTCAGTGTTAGGTCATGATTGGGTTCTTTTTATTTCCACAGGAATAGGATGAGACATTGAACAACTGTGAGACCAAAGGACAAATAACTGTCTGTTTTAAACTGGAGAGGGTGATGGGGGACTTCTAATACTCCTCATCTTAATTTGCTTGTTTAAGTGACACAGCTCGAGTGTTCAGGGTGGTTTCCTAGCTTGACTCTGCTTGTGTCTCGTGAGCTGTTGGCTTCAACATACATAATCTGTGGGACTTTTGTGCCCCTCTTTCATTGATAAGAGTTATACCAGAATTTTGGACAGTAAGGGGCTTTTCATTCAAGCCCAAGGCAATTTAAACTCGTGTCTCCTAGATCTGGTGAGAATCACCATAACACCTAACTAAACTCATAGCAGAGAGTGGGTTATCCTTGTAAACCAATCTTTTGAACCTATGTTCCTATGTACCAAAAACCCCCAGGAGCTCTAAAGAACCGTAGGTGTGAGTCTGTAGTCCTTATGTGGTGACAAATGTATGCATTTTTATCTCAACTGTCTCTATATAGATCAGAAAGAAATCTGTAAATGGATACAGGCAGCCCAGACCTCTGCTTTGAAAATGAGTGCACTTAGGACCAGAGTAAATCAAAAGTATAACTCTCTAGTTTGTCACTCATCCAGTGAGTTTGTGTGCTGGCACAGCTTCAGGAGCTGCAGTAAAGGAGAGTCTCAGCTCACTTGACTAACTTCTGAAAAAGTGATTTGGTCTCAAGTAGAGGGAAATATGTGGAATGACTCTTTGCTTACCCATGCACCTGATGAAATCTAGCTGATACATAAATATTTTTATCCTACTGATCAAAACTGACAGAAATATAGAATGATTTTTTTTTTCAGTCCCTGAAGAAACTGGCTGAGACATACGAGTGCCAGTAGAAGCAGGTATTTAAGCATCGAGCTTTCATTTCTTTAAAGAGGGGACTTCGGCTCTCAATCTCTCCCTATTCAAACTTTTGAACCTCATTAATGGCCAGGATGAAATAAAATTCTGCAATAAGGCTATTAATATGGCTTTATACAACATTTTTGTGGAAAGCCTAAGAACAGATCAGGTATTACTGGAAATCCTGAAATGTTCTTTCTGAATTGAAATCTGACACACACTCCGGGCCTAGTAAAACAACATAACATGTTTTGCTCTTTAATTCTGTGCAAGTTTTGCTGTTGAGGCAGACAATAGGTGCATCCGGCTTCCCCTTCCCCCAGGCCTAAGCTGTGTGAACGACCTCAGGGAAAAAAACCGTGCAGCTTGTACCAGCATCAGTAAGAGGGCTGTAGCATCTTCACACTGGGGTTGCCACTGCACGGGATAATACCTGGTGAATCCTAATTCCTTTTTATAGATAACTACCCAGTAGAGGTCTGCAGTCCTTGGGAAAACCTTGCTACAGAGAATAAATATATCAGATATCTCAGCAAGATAGTTTTAACTGGCCAAAATTTTAACGTATTGTTACAATCATTTTGGTAAAGGGTGTGATTGCTTTATATAAATCCTTATGTGCTTTTGCATTTATAGTGCAGTAAAGATGTTCAAACTATGGAACTGTTCAAGAATAATTAGAAATACTTTTTTACTGCTGCAACTTAATCTTCTTTAAGTTATTGGTACAGATTTAGTCTACCAGATTAGGTAACACATAAATATTAACTATGTAGTTAATATGGCACCTCTCTCAAAACTGGAGGATAAATTATTATTACTTTCATAAGAAGGATTACTCTTCTGAAAAGCCTGAACCAATCCATAAAGAGGTATTTATAATGATATAACTCACAAAATCTCAGCATATATAATTTTTTTGCATTCTGGAGCAAAGGGTGAATGGGATGGGAAGCTTTCTCTCCAGTTACAATATAAATACATTGGTATGAGCTAAAAAGGAAAAAAAAATAAGATTTTCAGTTCTAAAAAGGTCAAGCAAACAATTTATGTTAAATCTTTACACCAGCATCAGCAGCTCAAGATGATCACTCAGTCTTTTCAAAGAGACAATTAACTCACGAGATGGATGTATTTTCTCTGGGTTGATTTTGGAAAAAGTGCCACTCATCAACAAAAAACCCAAAACGTAACACCCAAAAAATCCAACAAATCAGACATAAAACCCAACCAAATAAAAAAGTAACTACCCAGTGGAAAGAAAGAAAAAGTACCCCACTCAGATAACATATTATTACATTAGCATATTATTCAGTTACAATGAAAAATACAAAATTGTGATGTTAGTTGCCAAGATTTTGCAGAGAGTGGGTTAATTTTAAACATATGGGGAAAAAACAGACTTTGTCACAAAATATCCTGTGAGCTTGCAGCCTGGCACCAGCTCCTGCTGTGCACAGCAGGCATTTCCCCTGCAAACTAGAGCATATACTCACAAGACACTAAAGAGGATCAGAATTTCTCCTGATCCCTCCTTGAGGAATACATATTACCTCTGGCTTTGTCAAGAGGATGTAGATCCATCCTGAAATGGGATAGAAAAAAGCACTTATAAGCAACAAGATAGACACAGATTCAGTATTAAAGATGCTGTTCCTGGGTTTTGCTAGCAAAAAACCTCACCCAAGTAATTTAAGTGAGGACAATCAAAATATTCAAAGTTTTGTAAGTTCCTTTCCTTACCTTCCTTCCTTCCTTCCTTCCTTCCTTCCTTCCAAGTTCTGCTGATACAGAGATTTCTGTAGAAATGGTGAAAAATCTACCATAGGTGTAATCACACCAGAAAAATACTCTTTTTTCCCCTTGAGAATCAGCAAAATCCATACTTGTATTTTCAGCTATCTCAGAGGGAGGTAAAGCAATAGAGAATACAAGTCATGGCCAGAGTTGCAGTGAAAAAGTTGATAGATACTGCTGAAGGTAATTTTGTCAGGCAGCAAAACTCACAGGTCAGAATGAGAAATGTATGAAAAAGTTTCTTCAGTTAGATCTGTGCTAACAAAATCCCTCTAAGATCAGCTTTGTGTTAGTGTTGGGTGTCTTTGCAGTCACTTATTGATGCTCACAATGGTGGTGCTGCCATACTTCTTGCTGGTTCTAGGTGTTTGTTGGTATTATGTGTCTCTGTGAAACTTTTTGAAGAAGCACAAAAAGAATGGTCCAGGTTTGGCCTGGACTTTGGCTTTAAACCTCTTTTGTACTGCTTTGCTTGTACGCTCACAAAGGGGTAGATTTGGTGCGAGGTGTTAGTTTGTGTTCCTCCAGGTTTTCTCCTAGTTTATCACAATGTAATGAAGACAGCTATGAGGTACCCTGTGGACAAAGTCTCCTGCTACCGCTGTGTGTCCTGGAAGAAATCGTCAAAGAAAGACTTACCCATTCAGTGGAAGCTTCTTTGTTTTGGTTTATATCAGGGGTGCTGTTAATTATTGGGTTATTTCAGATAAGATTCTCACGTACCTCAATATTCAGTAGTGTAAGCTGCCTGGATACCAGTGTTGCTATTTTCCTCTGCCACTTGCTACTATTGAACATGTGGAAACCAATTCTAAACCTACAGTTTGAATATTTGATATTTGAATGCCTTGGTGTCAGTCTGCCTGCTCCTTTTTCAGGGGTGTCCACCACACAAAAGGTCTATCTAGGGACAACAGGGGGTGCAAAGCCTGTTGCCTTTTACATTTTTGGCCTACTGTATTCTTTAACATATTTTGTGGGATCACCCAAAGGCATTAACAGGTTTTACTTTTTCTCCTGAACTGAAAGGATACCAATGCCAAATCACCAAGGAGAATTGGGACATAGTTATCCATGTGATGCATAGATTGTTGGACCTTTCAGTTCGCCAACTGAAAAGATTAGGTCTGACATTCATTAATCAACAGTGGTCATTTCTGTTTAATGTACCTCTACTTGAATATTTGGTTGTCTTCTGTTCGAAACACTTGAAAAGAAAATGAGAAACTCCCATTGCTGGTTGCATGAGAGGCAAGGTAATTGAACAGCTCAGAAAAGAGCCACAAACCATGACCCTATATTCAGCCTGTCCCACTGGGTAAAGGTGCTTAGACCTAACATTTTGATTCAGGCCCCATCTTTACTTTAAAGCTTCACTTGACTGCTTTAAACAGAAGACTGATTGCCCAGATGGATTTTCAGTGCTCCACAGCAGCAGACTATTAACCTATTTAGATGCTATCTAAGGTAGTAATGAGATTAGAAACTAGAAAGGAAACGGGAGGGAGGGAAGTCAAGAAACTCAAAAGCAGGTTAAAATTTTGGTACTTTTTGATGAAAGCACCAGAAATAAGGGTCAAATTGTCCCACAAGTGAGTGGGTTCAGTTGATATGAGGTAATCCTTTAAAGACAGTCCTGTACTAGCTAGATGCTGAAATATGCTAATGCCAAGATAACACAGAATTATTAGAAGATGTTATGCATTTCTCCCAGTGGTATCTCCTCACAGACTAACTGTAGCTCTTGGGACCACTCTGCAATAAAACTAGTTTTTCTGGATTACAAAGATCTGAAAGCTGTACTTTCCAAACTTTTGGTAAGGACATTAAGCACAAATTTGCTTCAGCAATTAAATTTTCATCAAACTCCGAATTTGACAGCCACTGCTCTAGGGCAGAGACACCGCTCTGGGCTTCAGAAAATCAATTTCTACTTTCTCCAAGAGTACCTCTTGTTTAAGAGCTATGTTGTCTCTGGATCCAGGTTCTACACCTTTAAAATAGTGGTGAATTTTAATTAATTCCTAATATATCTGTATTGCCCAATAAAAGTTGTCATCTCCACAACAGTAGGATCTGTTTTTCCCTCTCTTTGTATTGGACCCATCTTTGTGAGATCCTAATGTTGTTTTTTTTAAGAAAAGGAGATGTTATTGTAAAGCATGTTTGCAAAACTTGTAGTTGCTACTTTTCAGGGAATCCCTTCAGGTCAGCAGTTTGGGACCGTACTGGAAGCTGGGGATCAGAGGCTTTCCACAATAGGTCATTGTAGCTATATTTTGCCACTGCTTTGATTAAAACAAAGGCTAACCATTCTATAGCCCTGCAGCAAGAGGCAAATTGTTTTTCATGGAAAACCACAGCCTATTAGCAGTTGTGAGCACAAGCTATTGCCCATTATAGCCATTCTTAGAGAAGATTGCATGTGTACACACATGGAAAATTCTGATTCACTGGACTATACAAATCCGGGAATGGTCGTGCTGAGATCGAAATCAACCCTGTTTAAAAATCTGCCACTCAGCAAAACGTCCAGCAGGAGTTATGCTGTAAAAATACTTTCACAGAGGAGATGTTCTTAAAGCACAAAGATATCCTAAAAACACAAAGTAGGTATCAGCTGTGGACAAATGTGAAGTTTGAAAACTGTAAACAATTCAAGGAGTAACAGGGGAAGCCTAAGACTCGAAAATGCCTTTTTTTTTTTGTTAAAAGTATAAACTTCTAATAAGAAGTAAATTATTTAAGGGAGGCCCTGGGACAGTATTACAAGCTTTGTTTATTTTGCCATGATTGAAGTACAGACATTGAGACAGCTAAAAGAGCAGGTTACACAATTAGACTTGTAATTCTTCACCGAATGGGCACATGCATGGCAGGAACTGTTTCTGACCATAGAAGGAGATATGCATACACACAGAAGTCTAAAGTAAGCATGGCATTCAAATTAAACTTCTTGATGAGGCAGGAGAAACAAAATTTTCAAGGTGTGAGAAATAATCACCTCAGTTATCTGATGAAGAGTCATAAGAACAGTAATCTACTAGCCTAGGAAAAGAAAGGTTTAACAAGTAGTTGTTTGAACTGTGTAAGTGGGTACTGCATTATTTAATTTGCCATTTTAACTTTTGTATCAGTCATTGAAACCAATATATTATTAGCCTAGAGTCTTTTCTAAAGAAAATACCTTTCAGTTCTTCTGAGGAAAAAAAACTGCTTAGGAAATTTCATTCCTCTTAAGGAAGATAATTCGGAGAATTAGAGAGATATTAACAGGCTTGTCAGATGTCCATGAAAAAAACTATAGACATTTAAGGGAACAACTCCGTTCTCTACACAATGCAGAAAATGACATCCTGTGTAAAAATACCTATTTGTCAGTCTCCCCACCCCCCTCCCCTTCTTTTTCCCCTCACAAAAGTGTGTGAAGATCCCCGGATAGCAACTTGAGGTATACTAACAATCGGCTTGATTTTTCTGTTACACCTTCCACGGTGGTAGAGGCAGATCCCTGCAGGTACAGCAAAACATGGCTTTAGAAGAACTTTCTCATTTAATTTCTCAGGACTGTTACAACATCTGGAAGAAGCCAATATTGCTAGTTAGGTACTACAAAACGTTTCTATTAAAAGAAGAAAAACCAACCCTGAAATCACACTTTTAAGCCCAAAGAAAAGTGGGAACTTTCTGTTCTGCTTCCATACTGGAAAGCAGAGTACAAGTAGTGTGAAAATAACCACAGATGTTTTCTGCTGGTAAGACATTGGGAAAGTATTTTGAGAATCTCCTCTTCATCCTTACTTTACTTGACAAGCCGAAATCAAAAGGAGGAATTCTTTCAGCAGTGAACATGCACATTTTCCCTTTCTATTCAAAAACCTTTTTGAGCTATTGAAATGCATTTCTGGCGGGCAGTCAGGAGCACAGGAAATTTGAAAGGAGCTGTGAATAGCTGTTAACGGTTGCATTCAGAAGAGAGAAGATAGTGGGAGCTAGAAAAGCTAGAGCAGCAGTTTGTTCCTTATCTAGTAGGCAAAAGTCAGATTCTTGGATTTCTAGGTAGCTTTCTAAAATAATCTTTTTGTAAACCTAGATTTTCCCTATTTCGTTGTTTTGTCAACACAGACCTTTGACTTAGCATTTTCCCTCTCAATCAATCAGACAGTTGTCCTGTAGTATGAGGTTTCTCCAAGATGCTTTTTGGGATGTTTGATGTCCTAGTTGTGATGTCGATGTCAGCAGCCTACTGCAACCTAGCAGCTTAGGATCCTGCTTAGTGAGAAAATGCACACCATATATTTGCTGTCTCGGCCCCTAAAGATAATTCACTTACCACAGTCGTCTTGAAATATGTGCTATGCTATGCAGAGTCCTACAAACACACTTGTATGGAAAGGAATCAATTCCTTTTTTACCATGGATAACAGCATCACAGTCTCAGCTAAGCACAGAGAAAACAGTGTTTATTTTAAAACGAGCCTATTGGTAAACCAGTAGAATGTAGACCTCTTTTAAATGTTTCCATTATGTTTTTCATAATGTTCGTATGTTTTCACTGTGACTATGTCCATCAGTCACAGTATCAGCCACAAAAGTGTTAAGACACTAAACTGCCCCCCAGCCTCACACCAAACCAAATCAACTTGCCAAGGTACAAGTTCATTTTTGCAGCAAAGTTTAACAAATGTAACAACTTGCCTGTAAAGTTCTGTTAAAAACAGTGCTCCTTCAATAAATCCTACCTTCACACATGCATGTGTTTTTGTGTTTGATCACCTATAAGTTATAAATAGTGAATTTCCTTCAACTGTATTGAAAAAAATAAAGGAAGAATATTTTAAAAATACAGAAATATTGGAATGTCTGTTGTACAAGGATTAGATTGCTTCTGAATATTTTTTATCCTGTCCTGGACCACAGGGCAGGACAATAAGATAACCTCTTGATGTCTTGCCTTCTCTTTGTTGTAGCTCTGTAATTGCTTGATATTATTTCAGCAGAAACTTAGAAACAGGGTTGTCCTTCAGTACTGTATATTCCTCATGTTATTGCTGAATGCAGATTGAAGTCAGGGTGACAGGAGGAAATGGTTCTGCAACACCATGTTTAGTAAAAAAATCACCTCTCTGCTGTGGTCAGGGAGCTGTATTAATTTATTGCCAGCAACACTTTGGCAAGGATACAGAGAAAACTTGAGAGTCTTTTTTAGGTAGGAGTGCGCCTTAAAAAAATATTTTAAACGAAGAAATTTTGGATATCACGGAAGTTTTAAAGTATGATTGTAAAAGGCTCTTTCCCTCACCTGTTAGTGGCTTTTGCCTATCAAGACCAGGTATCTTCTAGTCCAAAAATTATATTTTTCAAGCACAGCATGTATATTTCATTTCCCAAATGACTTTTCCCTTTTAAAAAATATTTTCTTCAAGTGGCTGGAAAATAGGTTCTTTGAAAACAGCAAGCTCCAGCTGGCTTCCGGCATGGAAGACTTTTAATAGCTTCAAGGAGAAGTTGGTGGATACATAGCAAGGTTACACATTTGTCATAACTGGTCATAACTCCTTTATTTTAAGTTTTCAAAAGTGAGAAAGCTTTCTATCTGCAAAAATACTTTCCTACAAGAATGATCTCAGAAAATATGAGATTTATTGTTGGAATTATCTTAAAATAAGAGCAAATTACCTAAATTAAGGACTAGAAACATGCAGAGTATTGTGGTGGTCAAATAAAAGTTTAGAAATTAAATAGAGATGGAGAGGTCAGTTTTTTAATAACTAGTTGCAGAATAAAGAAATCTGTTCACAGTTAGCAAAAGACAAAGGGGAGGCAAAAGTCACTAAGGCAATTAGTGTGAATTATTCAGCCATGTTGCCACCATTCCTACCGCAGAAAGTTGCTCCAGTGCATAATTTTTAATTACAGGGTAGCATAGGAACTTAATGTCTCTGAGGCCAAGGAGAGGCAGCTAGGTTATGCCTTTGAAAATATATTTGTTCCATTAATTACTCTAGGGAGAATTCAAAATTTTTGTCCTGGTGCAACTGTCTGTCCACTTCTGTGGATGCCATTTCTGATGTGCTCTTAATTTTAAAAGATTAAAAATATACTATAAGAAAAAAAAAAAAAAGGAAAATATTTTCAAATCTTCTCTAGCACACTGAGTGGAAAAACCCTTACCAAACACCAGTACCAGCTTCATTGTGTTAGAGAACAGAAGCAGAACACAAATGAGTCCACAACACAAAAAGGGGCCCAACAGAAGCAAGCAGGACAAGTCTAAGGCACAGCATAGGTGAGAAAGGTGGAGGAACACCTCAGAAGTTGTATATACCATAAAAATTTCAGCAAAAGTTCATGTAAACAAAATTCAATACACTAGAAAAGCAGAGAAATCTTTCCCCTTCGGTTGCTAAAAAAATCAGTCAAGAGCACTAACAGAGCTGTAAAGAGGATCTTGACCTTTCTAGCCTGGCAGGGAGGCTCTTTACTCATCATCCTTCTGTATACTTCCAAAAACAAGGAAGAAATAACAGTGTATTTTGTTGTCAAGTCCCTCTAGCCATTGCTTACCATCATCTGTTTTCAAGAACAACTCACTGTGAGAACTTGAAGCAGCTTTCCAAGTTGTGTCCTGTAAGGTTTAAACGCTGCTACCTCTTCTTTCCTGCCTAGCAAGTTAGTCAATAAGCAATTGAAAGGCAATTATCACCTGTCTACCCCCCACTCCCAGTATGGATATTTCCACTGCAGCTCACCTGAGTGAACATATGTCACAGCAGATACAGGCTGCCAGTGTTTCTGGCACATACTGCCCCAGTACTGCACACATTTTGCAGCAGGTGTCAGAGGCAGATGTATTTTCACTGATATTCGCGGGATGAAGATTTATTTATACCTACACAGACATAATTGCCCCAGGAATATTTTAGAAAGCCAGCAGGTAGAGCAGAAAGATTTTTGTGAATGAAAAAACCCATATCTGTAACACATTCAAGGAAATATCTAATTAAAAACTGAAACACTGCAACAATGAATTGAATGATTTCTCATATTCCAAAGAATCCTAATTACATTAAGTCTAGGATGTCTAATAGCACTGAGTCATGCAGTAGCAGACAACGTTGATCCAATCCCTTCCTTTCCAAACAGGAGCCCTGGCCATCACTTGGGCATGGAACTGAAAGGTGTAACAAACCAAGTCTTTAGTCCTGTCAAAGCTTAATGAAATCACAGGATCTCTAGGTAGGCTTAAGGATCTGCCAAGTCAATACAAAACAGAATGCCTTGTATGCTAACCTTGCCTTGTATGCAGATGGTGCCTGCCTCAAGGAAATTTGCACCTGTAAAGTTTAAATTTTAACAAATCATCAGGTGAATGTCAGGCAGGTGGCCAAGGCTCTTTAAGCCCAACACAACTAATCGAAGCTTTGTGGGCATTGTAAATTACACATAAATTGCCATGTCAAAGGGCCCAGCCCTTTGGGAGAAATAGTTTGACAATATGGATTTATGCACTCATTTTGCAGCACAAGGACAAAATGCAAGGTCAAGGCAATAGAGAATAAAGAACTAGAAGCCAAACTTCCATTACATTAAAGAAAATTTCAAACGGGGTCTAATAAGCAGTCAATTCCACTACTGTTGAAATTAGTGGTGGCCCCTTGGGTAACCACTGCTTGTGCTTTGAGTAAACCATCATCTGCAGTTACTTGGGATGGATCTCACAGGATTTGTGCAGTTTACGGAGTGTACAACAGAACGGCTGTACTGCAGTCCTTGGAAAAAAAAGCATCTTCTTTTTCTCATGTGCAAAGCTGTGAGAAAAATGTGTAATGATTTGCTATGAAATGGAACTTTAAAGGCCAAATATAAACAGGTGATAAGTAAAATTTAACTCTGGGACACCAACATTCCTTGGACTCTTATGCATATAAGCACACACACACACACACATACACACACACATATATAAAATACATATACGCATATTAAAAAAAAGAGAAATCTGCAGTAATAGAGGAGCAATGTGTCTTCCAAGTAGTACTAAGAACTATGTTAAAGTCATGGACTCCCTTGCAGCACTTGCATAGTTTTTTCAATACTTTCTTTTTTACTAGCTTCAGCTTCTTGGTGTTAAATTGAGCTGGCACTGTTGCAGGCTATTTTAAATTGATACTTGCAGAACAGCAAGAAGTGTGAAGCTGCCAATGAAGAGTCAATGAGGAGCCAGTGATAGCTGTTATCAGCTTCTCCACACAAATGTCCTGAGTTTTCCAGCTGTGCGAGCCTTTCCAAGTTTGATTAAAAAGGGATTAATTTTCTTTTATATACACACACACATATGTCTGTATGAACCAGTTTATGTGAGGTTGCACGTTATAACCCTTCAGGCAGATTTACGTTTGAATTTACCCCTTTTCCCATGGTGAGCTGTGATTTCAAGCAGCAGTGAAAATTTTTGATCAGACATGCTCATACAATTTTACAAGCAGTTTGCACCGTTTCACTGTGGAGCCAGAACTGGAAGAGGCTATGCTTCAACAGTGAAGCCAATGAGTTGGTTATGACATTATTCTTATCATGCTGAAAATTCAGGAGGCTCCTGGTGTCTGAGTGAGGCAGACACTTTTTAATTCCCTTGGTATTCATCACTACTGACGTGATACAGGGCTTTCTGGATTAGGGAGGGCAGGTCATGCCATTTAATATGGAATACATGAGCTGCTCCCATCCAGTGGACTGTTCCTTGTCATTGGCTGATCACCTTCTCATCCCTTCAGAGAGAAAACACACTGAATAACAAAACAAAGTGTTTTTTCTTTCTTTGGTCTGTGTTGAATTGGCTCATTTGATATCAGATTAGGTGTTTCTCTGTCAAAAGCAGGGGAAGTGGGAAAGGGATTTGGAAAAGAAGGAGCGGGAACCATGACTTCTGTTGCTGTCGGTTTACCCAGTTCACCAATCCCACTGAAATCAATCTTGGGAATAGAATTAGCTAAATATACAAAGACAAAATGTTGAATCAAAAAACTGGGCTAGAAACACCACAAGCTTTCTCATCTGCAATGTGACAAGAGTACACAATTGTTAAGACCTCTGTGTGAATATGCTGGTACAAAGACTGGCCAGCGGGCCAAGAGCATGTTTTTATTATGGATTGTGTCTGTCAAAAGGTATTGCCATTTTGCATCAGACTGGTTAGACAATATAGGAGGGGTATGTGCTGATGTGGCTGGAACTACATAAGTTAAGTTCCCAGTTGTGTAAATTGAAATATAACAAACTATGTTTTTCTCTGCATGTTTTCTGTATTCTTCAGGAAGAAGGGTGCCATGAATGTATCAAACATGAGCAGTAACTTACAGATCCTGTGAATATATTTCTTCTTCCCATGCTTGTATTTGCTATTGCTAAGGTATAAATTGAAGCAAAAAAGCCTGTGTCAGCAAATGTTCTGTGAGTTTTCCCCTTGTGTAGCTGTAAATACATCTAAATCCTAGGGGATGATGTGGACATGGAGTGTTAAATGATCCTGAGTTAGATAGTGAAGTAACATGCCTCCAGAGGAGAAAGTGAATGCCCTCTCTTCCAAGAATGTCGCAAGTATTTATGACTTAAAATTAATGGTACTATGACATTCTTTCCTACCAGCCTCCTCTGATGGCCCACCCCACTCACAGCCCCTGCCCCTTCCACCCCCCCATTTAAACTGGTTTCAAATCCTGATGAACTGAATGTAAAAAATTGTTTTCACTGATGGGGTAAATCACATGTTGTGATTCTTGGGGTTGTGCTCTACAGGGCCAAGAGCTGGACTTCGATGACCCTTGTGGGCTCCCTCCAGCTCAGGATAGTCCATGATTCTACTCTACGTTATGAAATCTCCCTCTGCCCCTCTACTTTTTTTTCTTTCCACTCTCATCTGAGCAGCCCAGTTGTGCTGGTACATTCTAGATACAGAAATCCTGTTATAAACGAATTTCTTTCTCAGAAAGCTGCTAATATATTTTGCTGGAACTGTTTCTTCTGAGTTAATTATAAGCCACAGAGAAGAACTGCTTATTGGCAGAGCTGGTACAAGGTAAAGGATGAAAATATTCACCTCGGAGCAAGGAAGGAGCTAGGACTTTCAAGGAATTTTCATATAGCTTGCTGTGCTCTTCTACGAAGGAGTCTCCAGGTTGAAGTTTGCCTCTCCTCATCTCTTGCTTTGGACCTGAAGATGTAAGGCAAAAAGGAGCAAAAAACCTTCTCTCTTTTGATGAAATTGAACTATCTCCACTCTGTCTCATGGAATCATGCCTTGAACACTACCTTCAGGCTTGGACTACATGCCATCACAGAGAACTAAGGCCTGCATACACCCGTATGTGCTGCTTGGGTCTGAAGGCAGAAACTGCTGTGGTGTACATTGCTCTCTTCCAGAACCACTGAAGAGACTGTTATTGAAGACACTGGGAAAATTTTGGATTTGGCTCGCAAAATCTTATACCAGCAAACTACTGTCTGTATGGACCAGACACAAACAGGTTCCTAAGCAGTTTCTAAGAGGTGCCATGTATGCACTAGTCAGAAAGCATTTAAGGCAATGCAAAGGTCTGGTGTGTTCACTGACTGACTTTAGCTGATGATCACGGCAGAGGACAAGCAGAGCACAGTAGGTCCTTCTCATTCTATTGGAACTTATTCAACATGCTGTCATCCATACTTTAGCCTTCTATCAATATTATAGTCGACATTCAATATTAAAAATATAAAACTTAAAATATCTATGTACAATCTCTTGATAGAAACCAGGAAGACCTTTATGATCCCTGAGGCTTTTCTGAAGACCTTTAAGTCTCCTAGAATCTGCTCAGTAGCAGTATGGTCATTTTAGCTCTCTGGTCAGCAGTTCAAAAAAACTTGTGCTTGGTTGCCTGAGACTGAGACTTCAGTTTTCCAAGTGCTGAGCTACTTTGGCTTTGCCATGGTCTTGCTTACCTAGAGCTGTGGCTGTGTGGGACTCCTCCCTTCTGCTGGAGATCTCCCTATCTGCTGAGGTCTGCCAGCTGGGGAGTTCAGCCGACAGAAATTAACACTGGCAAAAGACATGGGTTTCTTTTTCCTCTTATGCTTTAGCTTCCCAACCCTGCTGTGTCTGGAACAATGCATGTACCAGTGCCAAAAGAAAAGGGTAAATGGACGTGTCCATGGCAGAGAGAAAGGTAAAATGACTGAAGGAGGTCTGGTAGGTTTTTTTTCTCGCAAATTTTATCCCAGCTTCTTCTGCCTCCTATAATGGGCCTCATGTAGCCCTCCAAGAGATTAAAAACAAACTTGAATCAGTCACAAAGTGTCTTTTCACCTTTTAAAAAAATCTCATTTTGGTGCTCCTTCATTACTTGCTTATAATGCAGATCTCAAATTTCTGAAATACAGTCTTCCAGTTAGCCTTATCAGATACAATGAAAAACTATTTAAAATACAAACAACCTGGGAATCAATGACAGCCAGAAAACTACTTATCATCTCCCATTTTTTTGGCACACATTGCTTGCGGATACACAATGAAGTGCTGCTTAAATCCTTTTCTTCTTCTCCAGTACTGAGAAACACGGGTTTTAATTGTTCTGTTTTTCACACAGTGTGTGTTTTACCTCGTTCGTTTAGTCCTGGCATCCTGCATGTTTTGTAATTATTGCAGAGGCAAGAAATCTGACTGAGGTATCCTTTATTCAGTTCCCGTGCTTTTGCAGGTCAAGGCTGTGCTAGCCTTTACACAACCAGCACAAACTGGCTGTGAGTAATTATGAGTGGAACACAAGGAGAGGTCTACTAACCTCCAAACAAATTAGATGCAGGGGTCTCTTTTTCAATAGCACTGCAGAAGTTTGATCAGCTGAGGAAAAACACTGTCTGACTGGTGCCTGCAGTAGTAGGAAACTTAGTTCAAAAGATCCTGAAGTTAAAGGGGCCTTCTTAAAAGAAATTTTCACTACAGTCACAGTCACTAGAAAATGCTGTTTCAGTAAACCCTCTTCTTTTTAGGATATTTTGTTATACTCATTGTAGTATCTAAGCACTTCATATGACTTTTTGAAGTCTTTTTTCTGTGTTAGAAACTTGTGTCCTAGAATAAATGTACATATATCTGTTGTTGGAAATAGTTCAAAACATAACAAAATATTTCCATCAAAATTATTCTCTATGTGTCTGATTTTAGGCATTCTGAGAAATCATTACCAGTCTTACTTATGAGTTCATTGTACAAGGATCTGTTCCACCTCAGACATTCATCTATAAATCTGTAATACAATTATTAAAGCTGTGCTAAAGGTTGGGTTTATTAAAACTTCCCTTCCAAATCAAATGATGAATTTGGGTCTTAATGGGATAGTTAATTTAAACAAATTAAAGACCATTTAAACTGTTTTTTAAAAATCGTTACATTCTAGTAGGTTAATTATTTTAAAGTTATTGTTTAATCTGTATGAATTGCCCAGACAGAACAAGAGTCCTTCATCCTTTCTTACAATTCATCTTCTACTGTGATAAACTGCTTTGTCTCCACTTGTAATTACCTTCTGTAATTGCCACTGCCCCCTCTTGTAATATTTGCTTGACAGACTGAAAGGCAATATATATTTAATGATTGTAGCACCTTGAATATTTGCTGTTGTCAACAATACAAAGCTCAGCTGTGTAAAGCTATACTGATAATGGATATTGTGCTGCTAGTAGTGAATTGGTGTGATGCCTTTCATCTGCAAAGGCTGACAAGATCTTCAAGTGTGTCTTCCATGTGAAGACTATGGCACACAAGACCTGATGGTGGGTCTATGTGGTCATAGGAATGGTTAACATATCTGTCTGGGCAGCAGGATTCAGAAAGGGCTGCTAGAACCAGTGTCAGTAATCATCCCTGAACCAAAGCACCTGCCAAACCCAGACCTGGTTCTTCTGTAGGTGAGTGGTGAGACTTCTGGAACGGGGTGCCACATCCACCCTGTGTTCTATTCACAGATCTTCCCAGACCCTCAGGCTCTCCCTGGCATGGGGATATATATCTTGTGGCTTTTGGCTATGTGAAGATTTATAAGCTGTGGGGTCAGCAAACTTGATGTCTTGTCCTTGCAGTGTAGAGGTTCTTTTGCAAAGAGCCTGTACTCTGTTCCAGCTAAATATTTGATTCTGATAACTAGCCCCATGAGTCATGTGTAGAAGAGATGCTTGACTGTTTCTGGGTGAATTACCTTATCAATATTAATGTGTGCTAAGAATGTTCATAAAATTAAAACTTCTTACCCGCTTTCAGTACACCGTTCTTAATCTTGTTCTTTGTATTTCTTGCTATTAAGTTAAAACCTTTTACGCTATATAAACGAAAAACATTAACAACCCTTCAGACTGGCAAAATTAAGTTATTTCTCTTTCTTTCAGGGCTCTTCCTGCAGTCTTTACAAGTGCAGTGTTATAATGGTGTGTTTTGAGGCTGAACTTTCATTCAGTGTAATTTCTTTCAGCTCTGTTTGTAGTATAGAGAATGAAATAAATTACAGAG
This sequence comes from Daphoenositta chrysoptera, assembly GCA_013397915.1. Classification (NCBI taxonomy): domain Eukaryota; kingdom Metazoa; phylum Chordata; class Aves; order Passeriformes; genus Daphoenositta; species Daphoenositta chrysoptera. The sequence continues at coordinate 324,011 of VZRO01008586.1, forward strand.
AGAAGCACTACAAAATCAGCTTAACTCTGATGGCACAAGATCTGCAGTGACCACAGACTTTTCATTACTACCCTAGATTGAGCTTTATTGCCCTAGTTTGAGCTAGCTTCTTATGTGTCACTTTGAAACTAGAAATTATCTTACTCATATGGGCTGCAAGCATAAGAAACTCACTTGAACTCTTGTAATACTTATTAGGTCATTCTGGTATGATCTAAATTTAGTGTATAATCAGTAGCATGGCACTGAGTTGAGAAGTCAGCCATTTTTTTGCTGTGTTTATCTGAAAGTTGCTTCTCTTGAAGGAGATCATGTTCATATTTACACTTCCTCTGCTCATAGTTTGTAGGTGTGGACCAAAACTCCTTTTCCTCATGGCTTTGTATTCCACTGTAAAGTTACGATAAAAATTTGCAAAAGCTCAAAAATATTGTGCAGATAGGGGCAGAAGAGGTGTTTGGAAGCACATGAGTGAGATACAAGTTTTGGAAATCCTCAAGGTAAATTTTTTCTTCAAGTTACATGGGGTACAACTTTATTGTAATGAACTCTTTCTTCTAGCTCATGTGCCCTTCAAGAAGTGTCTCCTGAGTCAGCAAAACCTTAAAACTATCTGGCATTTCTGCTGCCAACCCAAAACATTGTTGGCAATCATGCTTCAGAGACCCTTTATAGTCTGCTTTTACATCAACACGGCTGGTGGGGAGAAGGCAGTGGGCAATGTAAGGGCATTTGCTATCCTGTTAGGCAATCCTGGGTCATGAGTCAGAATCCCAAAGTCTCACTAAGGCTTTAGCCCAGCCTCCTCTCATTAACCATGTGTCAGAATGATGATATGAGGTCAGATTACACCTTATTCCCTGCAAAGACAGGAGTGGGCATCTGGCACTGCAGGCCAAATTTGTTTTCTGATGTCACATTTTTTCCTCACTTGCTGGCTGACTCGTGACAGCCTCATGAGTTCTCACTGATCTTTTGTTTGGTTGTTTTTTTTTGTTTAATTCTTTGCTGCCCCTTTTCCTATATTTAATCAAATTCAAGTTCATTACCCCTACATCAGGGGCTCTGAAAGTGTCAGTCCTATTTTCTTATTTTCTTTTTGTGTCATCTTGTGACAATTAATTCCACGTGTGAGATAGCTAAGGAAAGCCTACAAGGCATGTGGGCTGCAAAATTTAAAAATAAGAAAATAAAGGTAAGTATTAAATGTTGTTTATTGGTGAACCATTTAGTTTACTAGCAGCAGGCCATGAATTAAAATTAAAATGCTTCTCGATTAGAGTAGACATAGGCAGCTTTTCCTCTCTGTTTCTTCTATCTGTAGCTAATATGCCTACACCCAGGAAAATTACTGTCTGTAGCCTAGTACTAGACATAGGGAGCCCTTTGAACTGCATACTGTATAAGAATGGCTCTACAGTGGGACTTCTGGAATGAGGCAGTCACACCAGAGGGTTACTCTGTGTTCTGGTAACACATTCTTGCATGTAGCTGTGCTCCGTAAAGTAGACTGCCAAAGCAGATCTATCTCTGAGGCTCCACGTGGCACAAAGGAATAAGAGGAAAAGCAGATACTTGTATTCGTCTCTCCATAGCAGCAGTATAGTTGAAGGCAGAAGAATCTCAGGGTTTAATGCGGCAAATGTGAGGAGGTGGGTGTCCCTGTAATTTGGACAATAGATGGCACCCTTTGTTTCTTTCTTAAAACCATCATCTGCTGCTGCAGTTTCGTAAAACAGCAAATCTGCAGGAGGAGGCTGGCAACAGTGTGTGTGCTGCTTCCTAGCCAGCTCAGAATAGGAACCTTTCTTTGTTTTCTTTATGGCACCACGGCAGCGTGCAACGGGGCACGAGCCATAAATCTGTGTCAATCTACAGTATGCTGTGGTTTGCACGGGCTAGAGAGTCGCTTCTTCCTCTCAGACACACATTACGTGAATAGGCTGCTCTGTTGAGTTTGTGTGGCCAGGTTTTGATAGTGGGGGGGCTACGAGGGTGTCTTCTGTGAGAAGCTGCTGAAAGCTTCCTCCATGTCTGGCAGAGCCAATCCCTGGCAGCTTCAAACATGAATGTGCCACTGGCCAAGGCTGGGCCAATTAGAAATGGTGGTAACACCTCTGGAATAGCATATTTAAGGGAAAAAAAGTTATTGTGCAGATGTAATTGTGGCCAGAGAAGAGCAGAGTGGGAATATGTGAGAGGAACAGCCCTGCAGACACCAAGGCCACTGGAGAAAGAGGGACAAGAAGTGCTGCAAGCACCGGAGCTGAGATTCCTCGGCAGCACATTGGAACAGTTTGTGGAGGACTGTTGCCCATGGGTTGGACTCAAATTGGAGAAGTTTGTGGAAAACTCTCTCCTGTGGTAGGGTCCCCACGCTGGAACAGGGGAAGAACTAGTCTCCCTGAAACGTGGGAGAAACAACGGTGATGAACTGACTGTAATCCTAATTTCCCATCTCCTTGTTTTGCCAGGGTTAAGAAGGTAGAGCTGGGAAGGAGGAGGAGTAGGGGTAAAGGTGTTTTTAAGATTTATTTTACTTCTCATTATCCTCTGATAATTCATGATCTGAATTTGTTACTAAAAATTTCAATTAATATCCCCAGTTAATGCCTGTTTTCCCTCTGATGGTACTGGTAAGTGATCTCTCCCTGTCCTTATCTCAATCCAGGAGCATTTGTTATATTTCCTCGCCCCTGTCCATTTGCAAAGGGGAGTGATAAGAAGCTTTGGTGTGTGCCTGGAATCCAGCCAGGCTTAACCCACTACAGCTGCCTAGGTAGAGTGTTGCATTTGGTAGCCCAGTGGTGTGTTTTCTCCTGAGGTCCTGGCAGGCAGAGGTGACTATAAATGGAACTGAGTTTTCTTATATTTCCCCTCCTTCTTGCAGGTTTAATTGTCCCTGGAAAGCTATGAGTTTTGTCCCTTGACTGTGCCCTATTACACCTTGATGAAGATATGCACGCCCAAAAAGAGCTTGTGCTCCTTCACTGACTTGGTCAGGGTGGAGGGATAGCTATGGCTGGCTCCCTTTAATGACACATCTAATGAGGCTGTCTACTAAGCCTCGCTCCTACCAAAAAGCCTCCTGTTCTTTACAATTACTGGTCAATCAGACGTAACACACATCTAATTTCTGTTCATTCACACCAGTGGGCTCCTGGTGGGCTCCTGTGTCTTTCATTTGTTGCACAATTAAATGTAATGAGACAGATCAATAGATGACATGCCCATTATTTAGTTCAGAAAATGTTTCTTAAATGAGGTGATTCAGTTCAAATCAGGTACAAGTATAAGTAGCTCTAAAAGGAATCTGTGGTTGAGTAAAACTGTGCTTCCACTTACAAATGTGTGCATCATTCACACAGAGGGCTGATCATCAAATGCTAATTCTAAGTGCTGACATGTTTCATCTTGGGAATCTTTATAACCTTGTTAACAACCTCCTGGGAAGACCTCAACCAGTCATATCCTTGTTGTCTACTCAAAGTCTGTGGTGTCTTGTACAACTCTGGATTTTAAGTGCTGTATTTCTTCTTCACTGTGTCTGCGCAATCCTTTATGAACTCTTAGACATTCTTCCTGTCATGATTTGAAAATACTTGCCCATTTACTGGAGGTTGACTTACCTCTGGACAAACAGTCTTAATGAGTTGGAATTATTTTTAAGGCACTTATGAAATTCTGGGGACAGATATACAGGTGTCTTGTCGTTCTTTGATAGTTACTTATTCCCAGATCACTTGGGAGCTGCAAATTTTGAGGATTTAAGTGTTAAGTCAACAGAGTTTCCAATGAAGTCTTTAAACAGCAGCAGAGGAAGGGTTTGTTTTCAGAAGAGCTCTGCAATCTCACAAAAAAAAAAAAAATACAAGATGAACCACAAGCCAAGCCTGCTGAAGCACTTGTGTGATGGCAGAGGTAAGTCTGCACAAAAGGTCTCACAGCACAGGTAGGACAGCAAAGTAATGTGACTCAGAGCCCAGAATTATGGACATTGCCTGAGACTCAGCTCATCATACTAATGCTCCAGGCACATTTCAGAACAGCCATCTCTGGCCTGTAGCTTTCTCAGGAGTTATAAATTGGATATTTCTTTGGTGCATACTGAGATTGCATCAGAAAGGACTGACCCCTTAATACTGAAAGGTCACAGATATAAGCATCTGACCTGCTGAAGAGATTTCTAATGTGACTTACAGATTCTGCAATATTATTACATTTACTCAGCAGCTCTGACAGCTCAAAACTGAAAGCCATATGGATAATATGAAAACAAAGCAACAAGCAAAAATATTTTATTTTTGCTGAAGGGTTTTGTTCAGTACATGATAAATTACTATAGCAAGTTCTATCCTTTCTTCCGCCTGACTTTGTGTAAGTCTTTGCATAGGCTTTGCTTTGCTGTATGTTTATGGGAAATGTATCCCTAAAAAGCTGTTACTTGTCAAGTGTTTCCTTCTAGTAGATGTTTTGATGACAGCTATGCTAGAACCACTTCTGTTGTCAGTCCTTTAGGTCTGAAATGCTGGTGTGAAGGTGCCTTGTCTACATGAAATGCTGTTCCCACTTCTACCCCGTGCTAGGTCTTGGCTGCAGCCTGTGTTACCCAGCCACTGACCTTAATGTTTAGAGTTTTCTACCAAACTTAATTTAATTGCATGTTGTTATCCTTGGTAGAACGAAGATAAACCAGAAAAATAAGCATATCTACAACAATTATTTATACAGCAGATTATGTTGCTAGTATCTTTGTTGCCTTTACTTTGTGAGTTTTCTATAAAGAAGAGATTGAGTTAAGTTGGGAAGTTTTGCTCCAGTTAATGCACAAGTGGAAAAAGATAATATCCCTTGGTTTGTTATTTTATAGTCAATTTTCATTTACCTCAGTTGGATTATCTGAGTTGTGGATTTGTCAGTTTCATGCGTGGAGGATCTGCTGTCCTAGGACAGTACACTGATTCATCACCAGGGCTCTTCTGCTTTCAGAGTGAACTCATCACTGGAAGCAATGCAGCTGCTGCCTCTGGAGCAGCTGACTTCACACTGCAGCAGCTTGGGCAGATTTGCAAGCTGTTTCCAAGACTCGGATGTTAGGGAGTCCAGTGCTGGCTCCTTCTGTGTTTCACAATAGCTCCAGTTTATGAGACTGATGAGTTTCAGCCGCCAAAATGAACCTGCCTCTTTATGAACTGACTGTTTTTGTACCACTTCCCAGGCAATGGTCCTTGTCCAGGAGGATGATTCAGTAGACTGCAGTGTCATATCAGTACATCGATCCTGGTCAGTCGACTGGATCACCTGGATGAGGAGCACTTCCTGTGGGAATGCTGTGGCAGGCCTCCAAGGCTGTGTTTGGGCCAAGGTCAGTTTGGCTCTGACAGACCGATAGATGCTGCTGATGCTGAACTGGGATGCAGGATGCGGTAGGCAGAGAACACCTTTCAACAAACCAGCTTCTGTCACTCTAGCATGCCTTAAATAGATTCAAGCCTGCCAATGGGTTTGTTTGTTTCCAAGAAATCCTTCTGTCTGTTCACTGGCCTGAGCAGTATGCTGTCTACTGCTCCCTTGCTTGTGGTATTTCCATACTATGCAAGCATTTAGGTATTGACTTCCAGTTTTCCTTTTCCTTAGTACTTTTTGTCAAGTACAATGAGATCTGCGACTAAACAATATTATATATTCTGTCTCTCTCTCCTCTCTCTCATTCTCTCTTCCCAGTCAGTCACTTTTTAATACTTCCTCTAAATCTTTCATGTCCTTCTTCAGTTGTTTTTCCATCCTTAGTGCCTTTTCTTTAATAGGACAGCCTCTTATTTTTTTAAAGTAGGTGCTGCCTGCTTCACCAGCTGATCTTTTTTCTCATTCCCTTTCCAGCAAACATCCCAAGCCTCTCCTTGTCATGGGTAAGCCATGATTGTAGTTGGAAGGTTAGCTGATCTATGAATCCTTGCTGGGGCCAGGGAACTAACTGCAAGCTCAGCTTTCTGTTACTGAAATGCATTTCAGTATCTCAACATTTAAAGAAAACAAGACTTCTTACCTTCCTTTGCCAAGATCAACACCTGTACAGCAAGGGATGGATCCTGAAAAAGTCTTCTCAATATAATTGCTAATTATTGTTTCATGTTGTCACATTCTGAACAAAAATATAGCAACATGTTTTTCTAGGCAGTGTGCACAGAAGCAGAAATATGGACCATGCTTTTGAATACAGAAAGGATGCACTTTCCCTGTCCAAAGTACTGTCTCCCTAACTGATTTCTTCATCAGCTCTTGTGGCTGAAGTCTGAAAATGCTCACTGCTGCAGGAAACCCAGACAGCTATATGGTAAAAATATGCAAATTTGTGGGTAGTTGTATCAGAAAAGAAAAATATTTTAGAAAAATTGGATGTGGTGATCACTATTTATTACTTAAGTTTGTGAAGAATAAGATGACTGAACAGTAAGGATTTGTGATGCAGGATCCTTCAGGCATGTCACCATACCTTGAAACACACTGCATTGCAAAATGAATCATGATACTACTTCCTTCAGACTTGAGGACAAAATTGAACGTTTAAACTCACAGCTCATGACTTTCCCTGACTTTCCCATTCCAATATAATGTGGTTTCAGCAAGGTCACTGAAAAAACAGCAATGTAAAACTAGTATCTGACGTTTAAGCTAAGCCCAGCTGTAGCAGTTATTACTTATTGTTAAGCAATATTGCTTATTTGCATCACTTGCAGTGATGAAAAATAAACAGGAATTGTTGAAAGATCCTGGATTTTTTAAAATTAAAAAAATATGAAACAATTTTAATTGAAAAGCTGAATTTAAAAGGAAATTAAATTAAAAGCAGTTTTTGAAAATATCTCTGATGAAAAAATTTATTTTTTGAAAATAAGCCTTTGTTAAAAGCCCTTCCTTCCTTCCTTTCTTTCTTCNTTTGACTAGGAAAGATTTTCTAACTAGAAATGAATGTGCTTATTTCAGAAAATGTCAAGCATTCATGCTGAATTGTCAGGGAAAGGCATGAGGGCCCTGATGGGCTTCTGTGTCCATGTCTGCATCTTCCCTCTTGCACCCCCACGACCCTTCCCATTTGCCCACGGCTCAGGATCCCACATCAGCTCCTCGAGGTTATCAGGCCCTGCCCTGGCGATGCTGATTCTGCAGCAGAGATGGTCTCTGGCTGCACATAGCCCTGCCCTTCTTGTCCACTAACTACAAGGAGGATTACTGCCATCAATGACAAGCACTGTCACAAAAGAAGTGAGCCACCACCAGCAAGAAAAAGCAGAATTTGCTGGAAATCAGTCAGTCATGCATTGCGATAACTGCATGGTGATAGTCTGTGTACGTACGTGTGTATTTGTCTCAGAATTGAAAGGACATGAGAAAGAAAAGGTAGCCTATGCTAGAGGAATGCAGACTATATATACATTTTTGTCTTATTCTCCTTGCCCTTTTCCAATGAAAATACATAAAAGTAACATTAGCTCTGTCACACTTTCCTTGGAGCAAATGAGATGCTGTCCCAGCACTGTTGTTTCCATCCTGTGTTGAGTCATGCAGTGCGGACACTTTATCCTGCCTGTGTCTCTGCTGTAAGACCACAGATCATGTTATCACTTTACAAATATAGCATATTAGTACATCTGGAAGGCTAGTCACGCTGCGGGGTTCAAACAGATCTGGCTGGCCATGAGCTGTGCTATGCTATAAACAACCTCAGTGTCCCACATTGAATAACTGCAGAGCACACTTGGGAGCTCTGGACACTCGTGTTCTTTAGTTGTAGGTAAGTGTAGGTAAGTTTTGCAGATTATTGTGTTTCTTCAGATGTGTGGGATCAAGGTGGACAATGGCAGGGAAGATGAGAAGTAGCTGTCAGGTTGCTGCTGTTGTCCTGTGGGTCTTTAAAAACTAATGCATATGGGAAAAATAACTGGAACAGAGAGCATTTAGTCCGAGGCATTATGTTTGGTGAGTATCTTTAAAGACAGTGAGACTCACCCTGTACATAGTTCCTCTAAGTAGATTTACACTTGTGACAAATCCAAACTTTATAATATAGGAAACCTTTTAAGTTTCACTCTGTGACTCAGTTATAATAAACCCTTGCTATTACATCTCAAGGACATATGCTGGTGTGAGAATGATTTTCAATAAAAAAATGGTTTGAGAGGTCAGTCATTTATCTTTGTTGTCTGTCAAAATTTACCGTGGAATTTAAAAAGAGTTATAGAACTTCAGTTTCTGAAGGCTACATATAGTTAATCTAACTGGTGTGGGAAATACAGCCTGCTACATCTTTTGTGAACACAGCCTATCATTTAAAGTCAAATATTGTCATTGTTGTTGTTGTTGCTACCACAAGTATTTATGTGCTGTCACTGATATGTTACTTTCTGAGGTTAAAAGGTACTTACCAGCTCTCTTCCTCTCAACAGTAGTTAACTGAGCAGAGTTTCAAGGACCAGGGATGGACAGTAATGCTTATTAACCAAAGAGGTAGATCACACCAAAGAGTTTCATTCACTTTGCTGTTCTCAGACAGAAGGTAAAAGTGGAGAACTATTCCAAAGGAAGGTGTCCAGCTGCCAATGTTACCTGTGTGCCCTATCCACAGGCATGAAAAAGTTTTGTGGGAAAGACTAAGGACACAGTTGTGGTGGGAGAACTGATAAAATACAGATGCCACCTCATGACTGTATGGTGGGGTTTGGACCATTAGAGCTAAAATAATTTGACTGCTGGAGTAGTTGAAAGCAGAATTATCTCTTGCTTGTCTAAATTATCTGCTATCTTAAATCACAGAATCTAACATCTTTGCAATTGACTATGAGCGTTTTACTCATTATAGGACTAATGATGTTGTATCTAACACTGGAAATAGGACTGCTATAGGTGGGACATAAGTTTATGCTCTCCTTCTGCAGTAGAGGCAGATGACAGCATTGGATTCTTAGATCAATACATGTAAAATGGCCCCTGAGGAGCAAAAGAAAATGATTAATTTTGAGGGTCTTTAATTAGTGTCAGTTAGGGCAGAGAGCCTAAAATGACATTTATGATGTGGTCATCCACCCAGTTAACTTCAGAGGTTGTACCCTCTAAAGGTATACGAAAGGTAAGTAATAGTAGCTTCACTTCTTGGGAATTGTTCAGCAATCTTAAGACAAATAAGAATAAGTCATGGAAACGTTGTATCAAAAAACACAGTGGACATGAAAGAGGTTTGAGAAACCTGAGAGTGTAATGTTATACTTAATTAAGATCATCTCATTGTATATGAAAGCCTCAATGTTTTGCTCAGTCGCAAGAAATGTAATTTCATTTGCCACTGGTCTACGTATGAGCAGTTAAGTGGGATCTCTCTAATCAGTTCTTAGAATATGCTCTTGGTTTCCCAGGACTCTGTTGTATACTGCTTGAGACAATTGTTTACACCTGCTGACTACAGCTACATTCATAGATTCAACACCTCTACAAATATGTAATACACTTTCAAGCTTACTCTTTTTCCTTTGATAAGAAAAAGCCTCAAAATACATGCCCATTTCAAAAACATCATCCCTGTCTCAGTCTTAAGAGAATTAGACCTCTCCTTTGCAATACCCAGTGAAAAAAAAAAAAAAAAAAGAATGGATTTTTGTCAGAGACATCAGTCCAGTGTTTCATTAGCTTCAGTGTCAGTGGAAGAATAATTAGTCAGCTCACTGAAGTGCTAGGGGAATACATCTGTAATAAATCCCCTTGCATATGTAACATCTATCATGCTTGATGGCAAACATATTAGTGCTACAAGAGTTGAAAAAGTATAAGGAATATTGTAATTCAGCTGCTAATTAATCCATAATTAAAGACCTAATTAATGAATAACCCTGTGAAAAATTGTCTAAAAATCAAGATGTGAAGACTGCAGTGATAAAGAGGACTCTTGTTTGTGAGACTGGTTAATTTACATCTAGAATAGGAGCTGATTAATGAAAACTGTCAGTAAAGCATTATTCTGCAGCACTGGACAAAGAGAAATATGCACACAAAAATGTGTGGAAACCAGGTTCAGCCCTTGGATATCTGTTTTTAATTTTATAGTGTTCATAGCTATTTTTACCTGAAGTGTAAGGAGTAGGTTAATAAAAGATATCTTTTCTCTTAGTTGTGGTGTGTAAACAATACAAAAGTTATTTATTTGTGTATGAAAGAGCCTAGTGTCAGATTCTATTCATAACTGTCTCTTTCATGAAATGGCTGAAGAAGAAAACTAAAAAAAAAGGTCTTAATTCATCAAAGCATTCATGATTAAGCTCCATGATACGGAAAGACACTAATTTCTGAAATTAACTTACTGAAAGTTGGACTAATTAATAGCTTGAAAGTGTCACTGTCTGTCTGTGTTTGTTTATGTAGGAGCCAGCTGGCTGAGACTGTACTCTTGAGAGAACAGGAAGGAACATTTGAAACTCCCAAAACATCTGGGCTCAAGTCCAGGTGTCAGGACTGCTTTCTCCAGCCCTGGAGCAGCTTTGTATTTCTTTCCTCTTGTATTTACTCTGTGGTATAGTTACATTTATTGGATCTCTGTGGACCCAGTCCTTCAGGGGGATACCCACTGTGACCCACTGCACTGCCATTCCCACACATTCCCCAGGACACAGCAATCACGTGCATGCATGCATATGTGTTCTGAAGCATGATCTATCTTGGATCCTGGACCTCAAACTCTCACTGTCAAATCTGCACATTTGGCAAGACTAGTGACAGGTAAACCAACCAAATTAGCAGGAAGGATAATTCCCTGCTGGTGTAGAACAATAAGAGGTTGTTACTAGCAGCAAAACTAGGTAGGGAAGAGCAACTTCCCACTTTTCAGTCCTCTCTCATTCCCCAAGTGGCACACAGAGGCACTACCCCACTTACAAGCTGTGCACAGTTAGCAAAATATAGTTGTATATGATGAACATTGTCACAATCTCTATTGCTCTTTCGATCACAGCATGTTTCTCTAATTTAATCTTTTCCTGATAACATAAAAAATGTGTTCAGTTGCTATCCAAATGTCAGGTTTCCTCTGAATTATTTAAAGACTTGAGAGATAAATGACATGATAATTCTAAAGCACAGTGAGAGTGAGCTTATTTCCTAAGAAATTATTTGCAGGATTGGTAGGAAACATTTCACTCACATTTTCCCCCATGTAATCCTGCCAGTAATATTCATTAGATTGCAGCAGATCTCCCACAGTGATTATCTGAAAGAAAACGGGCCCAAGTGAACCAGGTTGTTAAGCAAATTGAAGAAACCAAAACATTAATAATTTAATAACTCATGTAAGGCAGCAAAGGAAAGCATACAGAGTGCTGTTTTTTAGGGCAACCAGGCGCCATATGAAATCAGGAGAGCTGTTAACAGAGACTAATACTGGCTGTATCTGTAGTATCAAAGCTATGTTGGACTCTTTCCAGACTCAAGAGAAGACACAGGTCTTGTTCTACAGAATACACTGTGCACACATGAGTTGGCCAGCATTAACTCTAGTGCCAGCTATGTTCAGAGGACATTAAACTCTACTATAATAACGCCATTGTAAATGGGCTTACCACTGGCTGTATTCTACCCACTGCAGAGAAGACAGATAATGTTGGTGAACAGGGAGGAGCTGCAGGAGAGCTGGTACAGTTAATCTTGGCAGACCACAAAGTAATCATATCTAAGAACACTTCTCTTGTGCTCCACTACTTTTCAAAGAAGACCTTGCCTTGTCTTCCTTTTTTTTTTGTAGTATGCTTCTCGATGCATCTATGCATTGATTGATATATCTCAGATGCTGAGATAAGTGCAGAAAGTCTGCAAACTGTTCTTTCAATGAAGTTGCTGATTTGAAAACCACTTTTTCTCTGTGGAAGGCCTTCCATCCAAAATTCAGTATTGTTTTTAGCTCACGTATCCTTAAACTGTTTTTTGAAGATTGGGTAGTCCATGGCACCTCATGATGCAAGTGCAGGTGACTGAGATGAAACTCCTTTAGCATTAAACACCAGGAGCTGCTAAAAGGCATCCCAATTTTGAAATCTAGTTGCCTCCAGTATTCCTCCACACCCCAGGTTGGTTGCACTTCCAGAGGTACTGCAAGTCATCATTTTCCCCCTTTATATTAAGCCTAGGGGAAAAAAAAAAAAAAAAAAAAACCGAAAAAAAAAAAAAAAAAAAACCAGTCATCAAATCACTGCTCAGGGTTCAGAGGTCAAGTGGAAACAAACACAAGTGGTCACGAGATCCCTGGCTGCTATCAAAGATGGCTGTGGAAGCATCTGCCAGGTCTGTGGCAGACCTGTAAACAAGGGTTGGAGATATCAGTTGCTGAAGGGAGCAAGGGCATTTAAGGCACAGCATACTAAACCTTTCCAGTTTTACTGATGAGTTGGCATCTGAAGTATGTATATATTTGTAGCAACAACATGAATAACAATAAATAAAAAATAATAAAGATTATAGACATTACAAGGTAGTTACCTTCTTTTCCATGCTGTATATTTTCAACACCTTGTGAAGAGATTCTGGTTTAGAGCTTCTGAGTACTCCTACCATTTAAAAAAGAACATCTGAAATAGATGCTACAGACCAGTCTGCCTACTTTTAGGTGAATTTATACAATACAATAAAATAAACTATAATATAAATGCTAAAATAAAAATAAGCCAAGCAGATACTGAGGCAGATGCTTTTACTAGCAATAATATTTGGCATTAGTATTATATCATTTAAATAAAAACATATGATGAGTATCATCCCTAAGATTATGGGGTTTTGCTACTTAGTTCTCCAAATGCCTAAGAGTATCAATATCATTATACAAATGAGGAGAGTGTTTGATTTTAATAGGGCTATTTGTAGGTACATTTAAATGAATAAAGTTTCTTCAAGATTAAGGAGAAGTGTTTCCTTCTTTCTAGGACCAGAACTTGCACAAAAGTGTCTGTAAAGGCAGTTTTTCTGTCCTATGCATGCAGGGATAGCTCACAGCAACAGGGTACCCAAACCCGAATGTTGACAGCAAAAGAGTGCTCTTACAGAGCAAGCACCTTTTCTCACCTTAGCTGGCCCAGAGATCTGCCAGATTATTAAATTCACTTGGAAAGAAGATGGGTCTGAGTGTAGAGATGGGGTATGCAATAGGAAGAATCAGAGAGAGTTGCTTGGGAGGAGAGGGGCTTGGTAAGGTGCTGTAGTGAAGGCACAGGACTATGGAATAACAAAATTGAGAATGTTTTGCAGGCTATAATATCTTGAGCTGAAAGTACATCCCTGGGTAGAGAAAGAAAAATCTGTGGTTTAGAAAGTAGAGGGACAATTCTAGTTATAAAGATTCCTGTGATTCCCTTATCAATGAAAACTGGGACAAGGTTGACATAGCCTGCTGGTTGAGGAAGCGAAGATGTTGCAAAGGCCATGGTGTTCAAAGGGATTTTTTATTCTCCCTCTTCCTAAAGAAAGTGTCGATTGGGAAGGAGTGAAGCCAAAGAAAATTTCTTTCCTCTGCCACTAATACAAATTTCTCTGGTTACAAACTCTCATATCACTTTGCCAAGTAATGCAATACATATTAAAAAAAAAAAGGTATTTAAAATTTTTTGAGATTATTTATTTATTTATTTATTTAATTTATTATATTAAAAATATTTCCTTAAATGTAATATGTAGCTGCTTCTGAAGGGAAAATCTTGCAATAATTAAAACAAAAAAAAAGGTATCCTGAATGGCCAGCTTTGTTTCTGAGCTAATCGTTACAAAGAAGACAAGATCAGCTTGACTTCCCAGTATGTTGCCTTTTAAGGATATTGATTAAGGTCTTGCAGATAACTTCTTGGGAGGTGTAAATGGCTAGGGATAAGATTATTTGCTTCCATAGATAGACACAGAGAACTAGTTTCTCCATAAATGATTCTCTTGTAAATGACATCTTCGCCTTCTTTTTGTCTTCCTGAATCCCCTTCCCCCTGGAAAGTGCTGTACATTAATTATCATACGTTACTGAATAGCCTGGTTTTGTGATCTATCTCACTAGTAACTCAAATGATTGATAAATGCTATAACCATGCATCATCTAAGAAAGGTGTTTTGATGATCTACAGCATAATTTAGATGTAGATGTTGCTCAAGGAAGATGACTTTAGGTGGCAAACTCAATGTAGTTGTGAAGTAGGGTCTTGCGAATGCAGGTGATGACTGCTTTTGTGGTCAGGACATGTCCTTGATAAAAGCAATGTTGCCTGTTTCTTAGGTAAGAAATAGTTTTTTGTATTTCACTTGCTGCCATGTGAGTGGGTCAGGTAATTCTCACAAGCATGACCAAAGCCTGTCCTTAATGAGCATGTGTAGGTACGGGATGAGAAAGGAGCAATGCTGAATTACAAAATGATGGGGAAATTGGAGGAGGAAGGGTGTTGCAAGATGTACAGATTTGGGTCAATTACCATATGACTTTGAGCAGGGCAGTCAGATGAGGTGACCTCTATAGGCCCTTTCTAACTTCACTGTGGTTTCTCGCAATGGACAAAATTATAATAAGGATTACCTGTGAATAAGGTAACTATGGGAGAAAACATAGCTGTGTTTGCAGTTGAAGGGAAGAAGTTAGAAAGAAGTGTATGATGAGACTTTTCTCTATCCAAATGTAGCTTTCCATCTGTGAATAATACATGATAGCTTTGAGTTTTCCTCTGCAGGCCTGACCTGATGTTTGGAAGAAGTAAACCACAGCATGTGAACTTGAACACGTATTTCTAGAAATCAAAATCATTATTAGTAGTTGCTTCTTCTGTCATGAATTCTTGCCATGCATGAGTAGGTATCCTGAAGAATGTACACTTAGTATCAGATAAGTCTAGCTTTAGCCAGTTTTCCTTTCTAGGCAGCATCTCATCATCAGGAAAATGGTGGTGTCTGAACTTTGGCAAATACATATTCTGCCATAATGCTTGATACTTCATGTCCATTTTTTAGACAAGGATATAGGATAAAGCACCAGCCCTGTGAAGATTGTTAGGTGACCTTTTCAGAGTTGCAGATGTCAAAAAGCGTTTCACATTTGTCCTGATGCGTATTTCTAAAGCCTTAGTCACCCTGTAATCTGATCAGGATTTGTGGCTTTTCTCCTACTGAAGAGATTAATTCTGAGGACTTATGATGGACAGCTCTCACCTCCCACTCAAGTTCCTCCTCTGCTTGGTTTTATCATTGAAGAAAACCCCACAATGCCTTGCAGCTTAGTGCAATATGTGGATGAAAGCTGTATGAACTTTTCCAACCTAGTGTTTAATAAATCAGTGTCTCAATAAAGAACAGATGACTTAACCTGTGAGACAGGAAGGTGAGAAACAAGTCAAGGAAAAGGAGTGTTTTCACAGTCTATTCCGACTCTGTGCTGATTAAGGCCATCTAGCTCCAACAGAGGTCAAGTGTCCAGCTGCAACTTCACTGTCTCGCAACAATTCAGCTCCTGCAATAACCTTTCTACCAAAACACACTTCTATGAATTAGTCTATTAAAATGAATTAGACCCGGCAGAGTGACTGCTGGTCTGCAGTTACTGTGAGGGGTGAAGTCCTTGTCACTGGGTTTCTTTCTCCTGTAAGCAGAGGTGACCATTTTATTTTATGAGGTAAACAGTTCTTGTAAATTAGTAGTGAATATGTTTTAGAAGGATAAACCTTTCCACAGAGAATAAGGTCACTGTTTTAATTACACTGCTTTAATGGGGTTTTGACTCAGCTGTTGTCAGCTGTTAGTTCCAGATATGTTAGGAACCATTTTTGCCTCATTTTTAGAGCTAGCAAAGATAAACAAGCAATAGGTACAGCTTTATAAACAGCAAAGATAACATTTTATATAAAATCCTAAGATAGAGAAGGTTCTGTAAATAGAATGATACTGGTCTCTGACCAGTTTCTGAGCCAGTACTTGTAGGTATTTGTAAGGGCCTTTCTTACTGAGATGAACAGAGGCACCTTTGCTCTGGATGTACCTATGCATAATTCTTTTTAGTCCATGCTGTGCATTTTTCAGAGGACATGAGGGTGTTTTCCTGGCTCAGAATAACTTATTCCTTTATGTGTTATGTGCTACAGAGGGATGTATAGGTGAAAGGGAGTGAAAGAGAAAAGGGACAGTTGAAAAGTTACCAGAGAAAAAATACAGATGGGAGAATAATTTCCCCTTTGTCCTCAATATTATAACAGAAGGACAGATAATAAATAGCCCCAGCTGAAGGGCACAATGCTTGGAAAAAATGATCACAGTAGCATCTGAGGAAAAAATTACAGACACGAGCTTGAAAACACACAGGAAAGGAAGGGGAGGATTGCTCTTCAACTGGTCAGTAGATGGTCAATCAGGATTTTCTTCTACTGTTTCTTTATTTTTTCCCTAAACTTATAAATGGCATAATAAATGTGTTCTCTAATAAAACCTCACACAAAGTTTAAACAACTGACTTTCCTCTTTCGGAAATCTAGCTACATTTCAGAAAAGCCAGTATATTGTGATGATTATACCTCCACCAGTGACTCTGGGCAAGAAAGTATAGTTTCACCTCTTTTATCAAGATTTGTTTGTGTACTTGCATTATAAATTCAGTAGGTAATTAGTTTCCTATGTTGGTACTGAACCACTGTAACAGTTTAGTAAGGAAAACCATGCCATAAGTCATGCTGTGTTTCACACAGAGAATCATAGAATGGCTTGGGTTGGACAGGACTTTAAATATTATCCAGTTCCAGGATGGGGATACCTTTCCCTGGACCGTGATGCTCAGAGCCCCATCAAGCCTGTTTCTGTTTCTATGGATAGGTAATCCACAACTTGTCTGGGCAACCTGTTCCAGTGCCTTACAACCCTCACAGTAAACAATTTCTTCAGAATATCTTGTCTAAACCTTCTCCTTCAATTTGAATCCATTCCCCCTTGTCTTATCATTACATGCTCTTGTAAAGAATTCTCTCTCCATCTTTCTTGTAGGCTCCCTTCAGGTACTGGACAGTTGCAATTATGCCAAAGCCTTCTCTTCTCCAGGCTGAACAATCCCAATTCTCACAGCCTTTTCTTGAAGGAGAGGTATTCCATCCCTCTAATCGTCTTGGTGGTCCTTCTCTGGACTACTCCAACCGGTCAATGTCTTTCCTGTGCTGAGGAAGATAGAGAAGGATGAAGCAGTCCACGTTGGGTCCTCATGAGAGCGGAGTAGAAGGGAAGAATCCCCTCCCTCAACATGCTGACCATTCTTTTTGATCCACTCTAGGACACGTTTGGCTTTCTGGGCTGTGAGTGCTCATGGCTGGGTCATGTCCAGCGTCTCATTCACCAGCACCCCCAAGTCCTTCCCAGCAGGGCTGCTCTTGATCTGTTCATCTCCCAGCCTGTGCTGATACTGGGGTTGTCCTGACCCAGGTGCAGCACCTTGCACTTGGTCTTCTGGCACGTGCACTTGGTGCAGCAAGCTGCACTTGTGCCAAGTGAGAAAGCGGGAAAAGAAGTGGAAAATGCTCACAGGCCCACTCCTCAAGCTTGTCCAGGTCCCTCTGGATGCAATCCCAGCTTTCAGGTGTGTTAACAGCACCACTCAACTTGGTGTCCTCTGCTACTTTGCTGAGGGTGTACTTGATCCTTTTGTGTACATCATAAACTAAGATATTGACTAGTACTGGTCCCAATACAGACTCCTGAGGGACACCACAAGTCATTGATGTCCATCAGGACTCTGAGCCATTGACATCTGCGCTCTGGATGTGACTGTCCAGCCAATTCCTCATCCATCCAAATTGCACTTGTCAAATCCAGGTCTCACCAAACTAGAGAGAAGGACATTGTGGGGGACTCTGTCAAAGGCTTTACAGAAGTCCATATATATGACATCCATAGTCTTTCCCTTGTCCACTGGTGTAGTTACTTCATCCTGAAAGGTAATTGGGTTGATCAGGCAGGCCTTGCCCTTGGTGAAGCTGTGCTGTTGGTCCCAAATCATCTTCCTGTTCTCTGTGTGCCTTAGCATAGCTTGTAGGAGGACCTGTTCCAGGACCTTCCCAGGCATAGAAGTGGAGCTGACAGTTTGGTAATGCCCAAGGATTTCCTTTCTAGCCTTTCTAAAGATAGGTACAATGTTTTCCTTTTTCTACTCACCCTGACATCCGTGACTCTCCAGATATCAGGGAGATAGGCTTGTCAACTACATCAGCCAATTCCGTCAGGACTCTGGTATGCATCTCTTCAGGCCCCAAAAAGTTATGTATGTTCAGGTTCCTTAGGTGGTCATGAACCTGATCTTGTGAGAGGGAGTTTTCTCTTCCAGTCCACATCCTGCAGTCCACCCAGCCAAGAAGGATGGGAAAAGATATTGCCATCAAAGACTGAGTACCTCAGCTTTCTCCTTCTCCATTGCTACCAGTTTTCCAGCATTTATATCAGAGGGCCCACATGTTCTTTGACCTTCCATTTCTGGCTGACATCAGTTCTTAACTGCAGGGAATCTGATACACTGATACCAAGCTGTTGTGTTTCTACATGTGTTGTGGTTTAGGAATGGTATTCCCCAATTTAGCATTCCCACTCCAAACACCACGGACAATGTGATGCTCTCTCACTGCCTGCCTTCACGTAGCAGGATTGAGAGGAGAATGGGAGGCACAAAAACGTAAATATCATGGGTTGAGATAAGAATGGTTTAGTGGAAACAGCAATGAAATAAAAAACCCCGAGCAGTTACAACAATACTAATAACAAAGTGTACAGGTTAGGCCCAATGATTCACATGTGATTGCTCACTGTGAACTGGTAACTGGCGTTACCTGACTGCACACTCCAGCAAACGCAAAAATGCAGGTGTGACCACCTCACCACGTGCTGAGGTGAACAACCTCAGGGTCCTGGCCATGCCCCTCCTGGCTGCTGAAAAGTCAACCCTGTTCTGGCCAGAAAAAGGACATATTAATAAGTGGGGACCATGATATGTTCATAAAACCTTCCCCATGTCTCTGCCTCAGGTAAATTTTATTGTGTATTATGGGGCTCATATTTCAATGTATTTCATAGATAAGCATATACTGATGGAAACACTGGAATTTCACAAATTCCACTGAAATAGGATAGCTTGAGGTCATAAAGATCAATACACAAGAACTCCAGATGAAGTGTTTTTGCATGATTTAAAATGAATAAATTCTTTATGAGCATTCATTTTAATATTAGTCACAGAAATTATTAAAAATGCAAAGCCTTTAAAGCTATTTTCATCAGTGTTACTTAGTCAAACCAGCATTTTTTTCCAACTCTGTCTTCATCTTGAAAAGGAAAAAATACAAAAAATACAAAAATTCAACGTGTAGCTGTTGCCGTGGATTTTATGTAGAAGTCAATTGTGTGCTGCATTGATTACTGCCAGGACAAAACCCTAGACAAATTGGGTAAGATGGAAAACATATTGTGTTAATATTCCTTATAACTTCAGCTCTTTTTCCGAGACAATTTTAATGAAAAATGATAGTTTGGATCTTTATTTTTCTCATTTTTCCTTTTCTGAAAAGTTGGCTTATTCTTGCAGGAGAAGCTTGATGTCAACAATATGGGGCATCAGGTGATAATATTTGACTTTTCTGTCATAAGAGGACTGTGGGAAACTCGAGTTAAGAAGAACAAAGAACGTCAGAAGAAGGAGAAAGAAAGATTAGAAAAAAGTGCATTGGAGAAGTAAGACAACTCTTGTGTTGTTCATTTTAACCAAATCTGTTCTTATTATCCACTAACATTGTCGTATACTAAATATACAAAATACATATTTATATGTATTAAATAAATATAATGAATATACTAAATAATAATTTTTGATGATTAAAATTTTGGGTTTTGGGTTTGATTTCAATGTTTGCTTTCCTCTTTTCCTTACATGATAGCAAGAGAAATGCAGCACAAACTACATCGTACTTCATTAGTTCCTGCTCTTTCCTATGTAGATTGTGATATACTGATGGTATACTTTATTTTGTACTGTAGACATAAATTGAAGAGAAAAATAACACATTTTGTACCTTTCTATTTCTCATATGCTGCATAAAAGTATGGCTTATTACTTATGGAATTCATGAACACATGCTCATAAGTTTCAGTATTAAAGTCTTTTTGTTGAGCTGACAGGAGAAAGAAAACTAGTTAAATTAGTGGACACATTCAATTGCTTCTGTATAGTTAATAGTGAAGAGAATAAGAATTGATAGATTATTTTTTTCTTGTTGGGGTATTAAAGAAGGCCTTGATTACAATGCTTACACCCACTGATAATTTTATTGTTTTTATTATATTGAATTTATTTTTTCTTTAAGCAATATTTTGCTTCCCATAAAACACTTTTAAATATTACACTGTGTTGGCAAGGTTGGAAACATACGACTTATCAATTTCCTCTCTCTGAGAAAAGGAAAAAAGTATAAAAATCACTTTCTGTTTTAAAAATAAAATGCACTGGATTAAACAGTGCCCTTGTTTAAGAACATTGAACCTCTGTGTGGTGCTTCAGCGCTCTCAGGACACCCTCACTCAAAGATTCTCACTGCCAGTGCAGCTACACTGACAACAGAGCAGCTGACCTAAGAGGAGACCAGGGTAATACAACGTCTGACTGTCCTTTCTGTGGGACTTTTCTCTTCAAAACAGCCACAGTAGCAATCTTGGTTTTCCCATCTTTACCAAAGCTTACATTAAAAACCGTAATCCTAACCAAAAAGATAAAAAAGAAAAAAGAACTTCATCCTTCAGATTGAATTCTCTAGCAAGGATAAGATTTCTTTTTGGTGTGAGCTGTCCTGGTTTCAGCTAAGTCAGAATTAGTTTTCTTCTTCGTAACTGGGAGTTAGTTTTCTTCTTAGTAACTGGTACAGTGCTGTGGTTTGGATTTAGTGTGAAAATAATTTTGATAACACACTGTTTGGATTGTTGCTAAGTAGTGCTTATACTAAGTCAAGGACTTTCCAGTGTCTCATTCTCTGCTAGTGAGGGGCTGCACAAAGAGCTGGCAGGTAGCACAGCCAGGACAGCTGACCTGAACCTGATATTCCATACCACAGAAAATTATTCTCAGTATATAAACTGGTGAAGCTGGCCAGGAGTGAGTGAGTGATTGTTTCTTGGGAGCGGAGTAGGAGTTGGTCAGCAGGTCGTGAGCAGTTTTATTGGGCATAATTTGTTTCTCTTGGGTTTTCTTTTTATCTCTCTCTTTTCATTATTATTATTGGTATTATTATTATTATATTTTACTTTGTTTCTGTTATTAAACTGTTCTTAACACAGAAATATTACATTTATTTTCTGGTTCTCCTGCTCATCCCACCACGGGGCTGGGGAATAAGTGTCTGTGTGGTACTTGGTTGCCATCTGGGGTTTCACCATGGCAGCTGAGAGATGGATATTTGCCGTTTCCCTTACAGTGGAAAAGACAAATGGAAGGATTTGGGATGAAACTTGATCAAACCTTATTTCTGTCCCAATGTGGACAACCTGTCAACATCCCACTGCCACTTTTTTCTTGGTTTTGGTTTTCTGTGGTGCAGAAGATAAATTTTGAGTTCACTAGTACAAAAGCAAATGATGCATGGTAAGTTCTCTCTGCAAGAGAGGAAAAGGGTCACCTTATGTCCTCTGAGGTAGCTAATTTGAGCTCCCATGTCTTTTGTCAGTAGCATATGTTAAGACTAATTTCTTACAGTGACTTGTCTTTTCCATAAAAGCAATATATTTTCCCTGTTTTTCTGCCTGTGGTTAATTGTAGACACACTTCCATCTGAAAGAGTGGAGCTTCACCACTTTTTCTGCTTTTTTTCCCACTAATGATGTCCAAATTAATTATCTTATCATCCTGTACCACCTGAAGATGGGGAATTTGAGATATAATGCACAGAAGTAAAATTCTCAGGTGCACCTGCAGCATGCATAAAGGATTTTTGTTTTCTTCCTTTAAATTGCAATTTGTATATTGTCCTTTGCATAGTTGTGCCTCTTCACAGACTCAGATTGCTTTCCAGTTAGTTCTACTAGTAGATGTCCTGGAAAAAAGGAGGAAATACATTAGACTTAGTCTCCTGAATATGAGTGATCAGTATTACACCCACTGAAACAAATGGCAAAGTTCACGTTCATTTTCATGATGCAGGCCTTATAGAATGGACAAAGCTGACAGAATAATGGTCAAAGTAATAAGAATATTAGTAATAATATGCTAATTTCAGTTGAAAGAAAATCCTCTTTGTTTTATGAGGTGTGCAGTGACCACTGGCATTTAGGACCTAAATGTCAGCTGACATGTTGGACATGTAGTCCTTAAGGTCTTTTTTTTCCTCTCAAATGTTGGACCAAAAATATGAGAAGACTTCACTGGCTTTTAGCTTTAAAGTATAGATTAAATTGTATTTCTAATTAAACAATAGAAATAATATTTCCATGTGTAACTACAATTCATTATTTTATGGAGTTCTGCATAAATTAAATTCAGGTATCATACTCAGAGATTAAAATTTTACTATTGTCAGGTAGGTCCACTGAAATCAATGCAAGTACATTTTGTGCCACAATAAGAAAGTATTTTGAAAGTACTTTGATCCAAAATGATAATTCCCAAAAGACATTTAGAGAGGGCACTTTCCTGAAATGCAGACTGCATTCTAGCATTTAAGGTTCTAGATATTTACTTTTGCCAGAAGTCAGAGTGAATTCCTAAGTAGGGTTGAAATTAATAGAGTTTCTCTGCAAATACACTCACATAACAGAGTTTGGAATCCGGCCTTTTGAGGCTGCTTTTTTTTTTTTTTTTTTTTTTT